>CAHIKZ030000011.1:960000-967500 GCA_903632075.3 Acanthosepion pharaonis | reverse complement strand
GCTGAAATTCCTTTGACAGCAACTCCAGGTAATTGTTGTACTTAGTAAAGATAAATTCAGACTTAGTATTGGCAGTTTTTTTAATTCCTTGCACATAGGAAAATGAATCAAGTTTTCATGTGACAACTAAGACTTCAATAAAGCTAATTTTACAATGAAACACTTGATATCATATAACTGATGGTAATTCAGAGCATGACCTCTGATATAGTTAACTGTTTTTGTGACAAAAATTAATACATGATCAAATTTTAAAATCTTAGAACATAAGTTCTCTTGATGAATTATACAGTGAAAATGCTTGAATATTGAATCTGGATATATGTTTTCTATTTTTGTACCTAACTTGGCAGCAATACCATTATGTCTCCCAACAATATTGGCAGCACCATCATTAGATAAACACACAAGTTTACTCAAATCAAGGTCATACTCATGGAGAAGCTGTTCAACTTTCTCAAAAATGTCCTGGCTTGTTATAGTATCCTGCATTGGGACAAGTCATTTAGTTCTTCATAAATTTAAAATTCATTGTCACAGTCCCTTGATGAAAATGGCAAGCTGTGCTATTCTAACAATGTCAATCAAGAGCAATAGAAAAAATGTTCAAAATTTGATGACAAAGTCTTCAACTGTCAGCTCAAATCACCTGCCATTTCATCAATCCGCTCAGCAACAGTGATGTTCCTGCCTAATGAAATGTCTTGAAATAAGTGTGACTTCTCTAGACATACAATTTCAGCTGTTTTTACAAGACATTGCTTTATGAAATCTCTCCTTCAATATAAGATTTTCCACTGATTGTGATCATATTGCAGAGTTCAAAGCTTGCAGTAACAGAACTTACATTATCTTTCTGAATTTTTGTAAAGCAACTCTGTTGCTGTGTTAATCTAACCTTGAATTTCTTCACTTTTGAAAACATGCATATCTCCTTTCATATTTTATCGTAAGATTGATGGTTTTTTCATAATGTCTTTTCACATTATATTCTTTTTGATGTTACAAATGCAGGTTGCAAAATCAAAACAGTTTATCTTTCCATGAAAAGTGGTACAAAAGTACCCATTCCCACTTTTCTTGAAACACCGTCCTTCTTCAGATAATTTTCTCTTTTTACGAGATGGTGTAGAAGTCGACATTTTTTTAAGGCAAAATATTACAAAAATTACAAACGTTTTCACTTTTCATTTGTTCTTATTAATTTTCAAGGATGATCACATGATTAACCAGAAGTTAAAAATAGTCGCTGATATTCGAAAGCAAAAAAACCATTGATATTGAATAAACAATCTAATCATAACAATTGAAAAAAAATCTCACTGCTTTTAATAATTTGTATTACCAACATCTTACTTATTATAAAACGCAGATTGTGTGTGTCAAAATGTATGTTTATATATTGGATCGGATTTCCTACATTTTCAACCAATTTCAAATAAAAACTTCACAGGACTGCAGGTAAAATTACTTTGGTGGTTCTGACAGCACCCAAATTGAAAAAAAATACAATTGTTTTTGGCACGAAATCAATTTGAAAACACGATAACATGATTAAGTTCTCCAGAATGAAAGGGGACAACTCATATCGAGTTATACTTATTATAAAACCCAGGTTGTTTGTGTGTGTGTTCATTTATATATGGGATCGGATTTCCAAGCATTTTTTCAACCGATTTCAAACAAAACTTCACTTTTTTTTGGCAGGTAGTGTTTCTTATTGTCTTGCACACTTTTTTCTTTATTTTTACATTCAGAATGCTTTAAAATTCCATTTACAAGACAATTGTTTAATAATAAAATTCTATTCAAATCAATAGACTCATAACGATTGAAAACAATGTTTTTGTTTGAGTTTAGGTTTGACCAATTCAGAAAAAACAAAACCAAAAAACTAAGACATGCGGTCAATAACCTTAAACAATAATCTTTGTCAATTTTATTTTTCAGTTTTTAGGATGGTCGATACTTGATCTATCTCTTACTGTTACATCCCCGGCACACCGCTCTACTGCCCCTAGTAGACAATATTCTTAATATACCATGGTTATAGAAACCTTTGTGAAAGCCGCCAAGATGCATGTAAAAGGCCACATATGGCCCATGGACCACCAGTTTGACACCTGCTTTGGAATATATCGATGATTGTACAGGCACAAAGTCAAATGTCTATGTTTCTGCTTTAATAACTGTCAAAGTGCTGATAAGTTATGAAAAACAAATCAATCAGTCAATTCCCCTTGTATCTTTTCCTCACATTTCACTTTTCTCCTTTCTCCTTCTTTTCTTCCTTTTTTCTTTTTCTTCTTTTTCTCTTTTTGGCTTTTTTGGAAAGAGAGGGGAAAGAGAAAACTCTTTACTCTCTCTCTCTCTCTTTCTTTTCTCTCTCTCTCTTCTTTTCTCTCTCTCTCTTTTCCTCACTTCTATTTTCTCTCTCTCTTCTTTTCCTCTCTCTCTTCTTTTTCCCTCTCTCTTCTTTTTCCCTCTCTCTTCTTTTTCCCTCTCTCTTCTTTTTCCCTCTCTCTTCTTTCTCGTTTCCTCTCTTTTCTCCTCAATTTTTCCTCTTCTTTCTCTCATTCTTTTACCATTCTCTTGAATAAACAAAAAAAGTTTTTTCTGTCCTTTTTTTTTTTTAAAATTGAAAATTGTCATTAGAAGTCTTTTCCACCATCATCATCTTTGTTTTACATAGAAACATTTCGATCATCTACCCTCCAGCCATCCTCAGAGGTTCATTTCGATAACATGACCACAATGTTGTGTCTGTACATCACAACCTAGATGAAATCATTTTGAATAAATCAGTGTATAATTACAATTCCTCATTTCAAAACTCAAACAGAAATTACCAGAATGGTATGTACCCAACAAGATAATGAATGTTAAACCATAAAAAGTCATCATTTCTCAAGGTGTGAACATGCTAACTTTGTACAAACGAATTATCATGCCAAATTGTTCGCTCTGTCCAAAATTCTAACTAAGATCCATTCAGCATATTTGCAGTATAATCCACAGGTGGTCTCTGTGAATGTTAAAAACATGCAAATGTGCCAGAGCCAACATCTACAACAAGGATTTACTAACCAGCCTTACAGAATCAGAATATGAACAGACAGCCATTATATATAAAGGGGTGCTGAAAATTCCTTAACTAACACATTTCAGAAAAATCAGATTTTTGTGGAGAGGGGCTTATTGGTTGGGCTGAGAATTTATAAATGGACTCGGACATATTCCTATTAAAAAAAAATAATTTATGAGTTTTGCTTCTCCAAACGTCACACTGTTCATATCAATAATTCAATTCATCATTTTTTTATTCAATTGGAAAAACAATTTTCACATTTTCTCTGTTGGGAATTTGAAATTGATAGAAATCAGTTTCTGCAAAAATCAATTTGTAATTGAATATTGTTGATGACAGCCGTAATCTGTGCTAAACATCTGTGCTTCCAAGCACAGTATATTTTTCTTATTCATCGTCTGAAATGATTTGGTCATTTTAAAAATTTGATTATCTTTTTGACTATTTTTGCCAATGTAAAAAAAGCTGCATTTTGCATACTACTCGGTTCTACAAAATAACTTTCAATCAACCTTCCAGCAATTTCTTCTTTTTGTCAACTTTATCTCTTACTGTTCTCTCTCCTCTTCTGCTCTTCACAGCAATATTAGTCCTTTTGTCTTTCCACAGTTTGTCCTTATCTCTTCTTTCAGCCATCTCTGTCCTTTCTTTCAGTCATCTCTGCCTGTTCTTACCACCATCTCTGCCTGTTTTTACCACCACCTCTGTCCTTTCTTGCCGTCACCTCTGTCCTTTCTTGCAACAATCTCTACCTGTTCTTACCGCCATCTCTGTCCTTTCTTTTTCTTTTAACCATCTCCATCCTTTCCTCTTCTTTCAACTATTTATGTCCTTACCTCCTCTTGTTCTTTTAAGGTCAAAGTTGAATACTACAATTTTCTAACTCTTTAAGTTAAGCGTCAGCTGCTATCTATCCTTCTTATCCTCAAAATTTTCACTTCCTTCTACCTCCTCTAACACACATCATATCACATAGATCATTCAGCAACCCTCTACCATGAGTGGCTACTGAGCCTTGTGAATTTACTAAAAAGAATATTTCATTCCCACTTCCTAGGTGATCAATTTCTTCTTCGTTCCCAATCTCTCTCTCTCTCTCTCTCTCTCTCTCTCTCTCGCCGTTCTCACCTGCTTTTTACTTAAACTACAAAGATATTTAGTTGATATTTCACACTTTTACTGCTGAGGATATATTTATGAAACTTACATTGCCTTCTGTTGAGATACACACACACACACACACACACACACACACACACATATATATATCTGTGTGTGGAGGCATGGTGGAGTAATGGATAGCGGCTTGGATTCAGGAATCGCAGAGGCGAGTTCGAATTCCAGTCAAATCCATTACATTCACTTACGTGCTAATACCCTTGGGAAAGGTATGAATCCTCTTCCTCTTCCTCTCCCTCCAGCTATGGGTAAAATAGTAGGACAGTCTGGATATAGCCTTGGATGGCAGCTGGTCTAGGAGAAGGACAACACTGAATTCAAAACCGTGGAGGGTCGTTTGGGAACCTTGTGGCATTCAAAACCAGGTCTCTGTATTGTCCCTTCAAAAGTGTGGATGGTCCTGCATGAGGCCTTCACCACTATAATAATCAAATCTCATGTGCCATGTGTCGGGCTGTCAGTTTCCTGAAAACTGATCTGCTTGGACCTCATATGTCGGATCTCGACGGAGAGAGTCAATTATATATATATATATATATATATATATATACACACACTTTGTGTGTGTGTTTCAAAAACTAACATTGCATGAGGTTGTTGTGTGTATATATATATATATATATTTTTATATATATATATATATATATATATATATATTATATTTATTTATATATATATATATATATATATATTATATATATATATATATTATATATTATATATATTATTATATATATATATATAGAGAGAGAGAGACCATCACTCAATGTGCAATATATATTTTCAAGAAACTTGCATTGCCTACTGTTGTCATGTATTTTCAAGAAACTTACACTGCCTGCTGTTGACAGACAGACACGTGTGTGTTTTCAAGACATAGCATAATGTAAGCTCCTAGCATTTATATTATAAATAAATTAGAGCTTAGTGCTATATCCAAACATGTATAGCCATATCGTAACATACAATATGAGTTTTCTGACATATTTTTATTATATCATGTATTGGGTCCTTCATTTAGCTTCACCTTTAGTTCAGCCATTCCAGTTGAAAACCATAATGACATAACAAATCACCATCAGCCTCTTTGTTATCATTTTTTTCTATTAAATGACAATTCCCTACGGATCAGCACAGCCAGGCAACAATGCTATAATGATGCACTAGTGAATGTGTTAACCCTAGAACGCTAACCATGGGTATATAGTACCCAGCGCAAATTTTCCTATTTTTAATTACAATTTTCAGTACTTGATTTTCTTACCTAAATATATTTTTCAGTTCCTATTAATGTTAACTTAAAGTACAAAGTTTGAAGTGGCTGCATGTAAAATATTTCAAATAAAGATTTATATTTAATATTTTTTTTTTATATTTTTTTTGATATGCCCATGATTAGTAGGGGTGTAACTTTAATTGATGGTTAGTTTTCTAGGGTTAATAAAGCTTAGTACAATCTTCCAGAGCAGGCAAGTTTAGAGAGGAGCCAGCCACTAACATTCTAACTCACTGTCACTGATCCTGTAACCTAACATGTTTATGAGGTTGCTGTTCAGTGTGTCTTGGACAGGGTGCCAGACCCCTTCCCATTTCACACATGACTACAGCTGAATTCTTCCCTCAAGGTAGCTTGCCTTGATCATGAACATGTGGCCATTGGTTATGGTCTCTGGATGACAGCACATAATTGGTGCTTGATCAACAGATTGAACAAGGCCAGTACACACTCACCTACTATTATTCGGTCATGATGACTTTTAATGCTACTAACACAACTCTCAATGACTTTCAGACTGCTCCATTTATCTCAGTCTATCATAGAAGTCATACACCCAGTGATGCTGTGTTGAGAATGTTATATGACAGATAGTATTGGGTTATATCATACCAGTAGTAAAGGGAAGCCGCTGATCTGACATTGTCTCAATACATATTAGATATGGTCTGCTACTCACTCTTAAAAATACTATATAACCCTATTGCAACACCCCCTAAAAAGAAACACAGTATTGAGTAATCTATAAGGATTAAATGCTCTTCAAAGTAGAAATGGTCTAATTATGAGATGTCAGATGTATTTATCAAGTCTGAGCATCCAATGAAGAGCAAATGAACTGCAGGTACTTCCTGGATTTTCTGGACTTTCTGAAATTGTCCTGACATTTTTAAATTATCCAAACTAAACCCATTCTATTGTTTCACCTTGAACAAATGTTTCAGGAATTATAAAAAACCATACTCAAAACCATTTGATAAAAACATTGATAAAATCAGGTGATAATGATATTACTCATTTTGAAGTTCAGCAACCCCAATGGCCAGTTTCAAATGGTAGATGGACAGTTGCATGCGGGACATTTGCACCCCAGACAATTGCATATCTGGACATTTGTATCCCTAGACAAATATGTTCCTGGATAATTGTATACTTTTGATATTTTTTTGAAGTTACCATTATTTTTTTTTTTTTTTAAGAGTTCTTTAATATAGACATTTGGACACAAATACCTTTTAATTGCTCTAAACAAGCAGAAAGCTATTTAAGCTAGGAGTTTCAGTTCACTCCAGCAGTCCATACTTCAAATATCTAATTGATTCTTGATTTTATAGATTATATTTTTATTTCGAACCCATGGCTAAGTTTTGAAAATGAAACACTGGTGGAAAAATATTTGTGGACGAGGAAAATTACAGCTACCCCTATCATAAGAAAAACGCCCATGAGACAAAAACATACTGGTAATGTGTAGAGCAATTTTTGCAATGCTGTTAATCTGTCATTGCATTTTAAAAAAAAATAAACTTTTAATTTTTTTTTTATTCTTTTTTAAAAATTTATAACTACCTATGCTTTTTTTCAAAATTTATGGTAATTGCCTTTAAAATCTTCAAAAAATTATCAGAGGTACATAATTATACGGGGTGCATTTGTCTAGGGACGCAACTGTCCAAGGACACAATTGTCTGGGATGCAGTTGTCTGGGATGCAAATGTCCAATACGCAACTATCCTAGAACCATTTCAAACACCTGAAGCAATGATTATTTTTTATGTTGTTTGCACTTTCAACCAGAAACTCCCTGTAATCTAGTTTCAGGAGTTAGCAGGTAGGAAAACATAAAGCCCAGCTAGAAATGGATAAAAATTGATGTATTTCTTTCATCAAAAATAAACTGAACAAAAAAACTCAACTGATGATCAGACCAATAAGGTCATATTAGCAGCTGATCTCA
>CAHIKZ030000011.1:937500-955000 GCA_903632075.3 Acanthosepion pharaonis | reverse complement strand
CTAATCTAGGAAAGCCAGGGATTAATATTGTCAGTCAGTTATTTGAGAAGATTGACTCTTAGGATGAGTGCTAAGCACTGTAATTTGCTGGTCCGTTTCTTTTCATTACTCCAAATATGGGAATAATTTTGCCAGAAGAGAAGTTAATAACTTATAATTATTCTTTTTCTTGTGTATTCTTCAAAAATTACTGAGAATTTTTATTATTCTTTATTAATTTGTTTGTCATTATTTAAAACATGGTGAAGTATTGGATAGTGTCTTGCATTGAGAAATCGGAGAGCTGAGTTCAAATTCCAGTCAGATCCATTACATTCACTTACGTGCTAATACCCTTGGGAAAGGTATGAAACCTTCTCTTCTCCCCAAATCAAGGGTAAATAGCAGAACAGACTGAGTTCTATAGCCTTGGGTGGCAACCGGTCTAGGAGAAGGTAACTCTGAATTCAAAACTTGCCTAAGAAACACCACTTTTACTGCGGCTGGAGTATATGTGGTGCCTCCTATGAACCTGGTGGGTCATGGGATTCACAATATTATTTAGATAAAAAAAAATAAGACATAGTTGTGGATAATGTAATGCTTTTTCACATGAAAAGTGGGGTTGACATACAGAGTTCAAATTCTTACCAAACTTGTTCCATTTAGTTTGCACTAATGCCCTTTGAAAAGGCAAGAATCGTTCCTTCAATTATCAATTAAAAAGGCAAACATTCTGTTCTCTCTAGCCTTGAGTAGCAGCCAGTCTAAGACAAGGAAAACTCTGAATTCAAATCTCTGTAAATAACCTGACAGTAACCTATCTTGCTCAGTCTTTTCATATCTATCTCTCTTTGTTCATGTCTGTCAATCTATCACTTTCTTTCCCTCTCTCTCTCTTTCTGCCTGTTCATACCTACCTATCTATCTATCTATCTCTCTGTTTATATCTGTCAATTTTTCTCTGTCTCTCTCTCAGTTTGTTCATATCTATTGATCTATCTCTTTTGCCCCCTCTCTGTCTGTTCATATGTATTTCTATTTCTCTCCCAATCTGTTTATATATGTCTCTCTCTCCCAATTTATTTTTATATGTCTCTCTCTGTTTTTATATATATATATATATATATATATATATATATATATATATATGATGTCTGTTCACATCTTTCTCTCAGTGTTCATTATCTGTCACCCTCTGTCTGTTCATATGTACCTTTCTCTCTCTGTTCATAACTCTCTCTCTCTCTCTCTCTCTCAGTCTTTTCATATCTGCATGTGTATATAAAAATTCAGACACATTTAAAAATATATCTCTAAAAATACTAGGAATAAAGACAAAAGAAAATTTTTTTTCTCTACCAGTGTATTTCATTCTCTGATGGACTTTATTAAGACAAATGTAAAAATGTCATTAATTGTTCAAAATTTTTAAAGTTAAAAACTACTTGTAAATATTTAACAGGCTGATTAGCATCCCCCATAGTTTACCTTGACTTTCATAGCCCGTAGAATATTTTTGAGCATTCTTAAACTTAAAATTTTGAAAAACTAACAAAGTTTTACTTCTCTTTGCAAAATAAAATCTTTAAATTTGCCTTGGTAAAATCTATCAGAGGATAAAACACATTGGTAAAGAAAAATTTTCCTTTTGTCTTTATTCATATTTGTGTGTGTGTGTGTGTATATAGTCGTCGACTCTCCCGTCAAATTTGACATATTAGGGTCAAGCAGATCAGTTCCCAGGAAACTGACAGCCCGACAACAGCGCATGAGATTTGATTATAGTGGTGAAGGTTTCATGCAGGACCATCCACACTTTTTGAAGGGCCGAATTCAGAGTCCTGGTGCACTAAGTGCCACAAGGTCACCAAATGACCCTCCGCAGGTTTTGAATTCAGAGTTGTCCTTCTTCTAGACCAGTTGCCATCCAAGGCTATAGAACCCAGTCTGTCCTGCTATTTACCCATAGCTGGAGGGAGAGGAAGAGGCTTAATACCTTTCCCAAGAGTATTAGCACATAAGTGAATGTAATGGAATCGACTGGAATTCGAACTCGGCTCTCCGATTCCTCAATCCAAGCCGCTATCCATTACTCCAATGTGCCTCCTCAACGTGTGTGTATATATATATATATATATATATATATATATATATATACTAGCTTAAAAACTGTCCTATTTGGCAGCATTTAAGCTACCTACTGCGGAGGGCTTTTGATTGGGCTTTAAGCTTGTTTAGGAGTTTGAGAGTCTCAAAGTCTTTGTATATTGTCAGCGTTGGAAGCCCTCCTAGCTGCCGTTTAATCTGGGTTTATATTTGCATGGGACTTTCTTTTCCTTGGTGCAGCCTTGGCACTTTTGATTGCAATCTGGTCCTCTGTTAGCAAAGATTTCTTTTTGTCAGGCATACTGCTGCTGTATGCCATAGGCAGCAATAAACTACAGAGCAACTCAAAATTGATCACTGCATTTAAGTACTGCATTAATACTTAAACTTTTAAAAGTTCAATGATAATTCTTCTGCTGCCATTTAATTTAAAGACAATTTGATGTATGTAGGTCCTTACTTTCCATACAAACAATTATTTTTATTTAATGGGTGACTTTCACTGGGTTCCACAATTAATTTTGATTATTCCCAAATTTACTTCCAAGTTATAAAACTTGTTATTGTACAGAAAAATTTGTTGCAAAAATTCACATAGAAATGTTGCCAAAAACAATCACAGTAATGAAAATTTGGGAATCTAAAGTTTCAGGATTGTGGGCCTGGATCCAGCCTGGAATGTTTTTGTTTTGCCCAGAGTCGGCCTGATTCCAAAATGGGATGGTATGTTGGGCTACTGCCTCTAGGAGTAAAGTTGTGACACAGAGACATTCGTGTATATATATATATATATATATATATATATATATATATATATCCCAGTCTGTTTATTATCTATCTATCTCACCCAAACTATATATCTCTCTCTCAGATTTTACTATCTATCTATATCTATGTATCTGTCCCTCTTATGTTGTTCATATCTATCTATGTGTTTAGTTTAAAGTTTATCTAAAGTTTAGTTTCTTATTGCCTCAATTTTTGACCCATTCACAAACCAAATTCAAATGTTTGTGTTTGTGAAGTTTGTCATTCATTACAGGAACAAAACTTACTTTCTTTTTTTTTTTTTTCTTTTCTGAGAAGTCCCTTTTTTTTTTTCTCCATATCTTTGTTTTCAAACACAAGTCTCTTCAGATATTCCCATCTTCCTGTTAATTCTTTGGAAGGGTGGCAGTGGGGAGGTTTCTTCTATTAAAAACATTTGTTTTTAGTATATGAAGATGTGGGTAAAAGGCAGAGACTGGTTGGAGGCGGGGGCTCTTGAGGGGGAGTAACAACAGGTCAACACAAAAATGGTGTAATTTGGGGAAAGAAAGAAGTGTACACACATTTCTTTCGTCAACACAAGTCTGGTGTCTGAAAATTAACAGATGGTGAATGCCTTCTGCCTGTGAAAGGGCCCAAATCCCTACTATATTAGAACCCTGCCTTTTATGAATCTTGGGAATCTACATCAGCTAAATCTGGAGCAGCAGTTTTACCATTCTATCAGAATACAAACTCTGCTAAGAACAAATATTTTTTCTTCATACACAGCTAGCTGAGAAAACATTTTTATAGGCAGTATATATAAAATCTTATAACACATCGAAGTTAATTAATGGAATAGTCATTATTTCACGGGTGGGGGGTCAGAGAGTAGGATTATCCTTATTTCTGTTTTTATTAAAACTATTTCATCTAATGTAAGCTTTGGCTGTTTGCCAGGGCTTGTGGCATCAGTAATTTTTATGTGTCATCTATAAACTTTTCAAGAAACACAGACTTTATCTTAAAACTGAACCCTCACATAGTTTCATTTGTGTCTCAAGTGACACAAATATGAGTATAATTAGTATTTTAGGTCTAGTTTTTCTCAATTATGTTATTGTTACTTTGTAGCTTAACACTCTGGGTCAATACACACTTCATTATTAATATTACTTTATTACTAGTTTTATTTCATCTTATTATTGTTGCTTTTTATCCCAAAACTCTGGCTCAATATACTCTTCATTATTACTATTATTTTATTACTTGGTTTTTTATCTATCTTATTATTGTTGTTCTTTATTCCGACACTCTTGCAACTGTGTTGTCATTTATAGTAGAGTGCTCTACTTATTGACCACATGCCACACATATGCCGTGAAACACTCCACACATTGAGGAAGAAGAACTGTTTATTGAAAAGAACAAGGCCATTTGTGTGAGAGTGACATCTTGCTACACAACAACCTAACCTCACACATGGCCAACCTGAGAAAAAGTCATAACAATATGAATGATTTTACACCTTAAGATTATTGTTGTCTGTCTGGGCTTCTCAAATGACATTTATGTGGGAACCGGTTCCACACAGATGATGCTGTTGTTGCAGAGGAGCAAGAGTGACCCCCCCATAGCTGAAAAGTAGAGGCTTTATAAATATACTTCTTTTGAAGGATATTGAGAATTCTGTAGACAGAGCAAGCAACGAAAAAGTCTAAAAAATAATGTAAACAAAAAGAACACGTATGCTCAGAATCAGAAAGATTGATTCGTTTTTTACAACTTATCAACACTTTGCAGGTTATTTAAAGACAGAAAATATTTTTAGATTGTAAAAATTATGATTATTTTAGTGATACAAGTCTTACTAATTAACTCATAGCTAGGGGAAAAGAAATGGATTTGTACCTTTCTGAAGGATATTTGTACTGAGGTGAATATAATGAACCCAACTCATATTAGAACTTGGTTCTCTGATTAACAATTATCCATTACACCACCCACACATCCAAGCTTACAGCACCTGGTATTCCCAAGTGATCACACTTCCAAGTACTGACCAGGCTTTACATTGCAAATACCATTGAGAAAGGTATAAATTCATCTCTTCTTCCAAACCCCAGCTATGGGTTAAATAGCAGGACAAACTGGGACCTATAGTCTTGGTTGGCAGCCAGTATACTGCAGAAAGAAACTACTGTGGGAAAATCTGCTTAGTCAGTCATGATCACTCAAGCATGTATCTTGTACGGCACTTAACTAACAGACTGAATGATTTATTAATAGAATTATAGTTAAACATTTTGTGTCAACAAAGAGATAAAATATTTTAAATCTGTCTTTAAAGAGTAGAGTAAATTTGAAGGCACTTCTAAGATGTCTCTAATATTGGGCAGAAAAGTAATGCCAAGAAAATTTTAAATTCAAGTGAAAATATTGGTTAGTGGCTTGGAACAAGAAAAAATGAATTTAAATTACATTCATGTTTATGTTCACTTTCATGCAAATAGAAAGATATAAATCTAAATTAAGGAACTTGAACAAGTAATAGAGAGAGTATGAGTAGATAGGTTCACCTATTGTCCAGTTCACACTCCTCCTCGTTTTTTTGAACAGGAGTAGAGGTTTAACTCTTGTTTCCTGTTTAGGATTAGGTTTCTGGTTTTCTGAAGTATAATTCAAGTCTGTACTTCTAACGATTTCATCTAAACTCTGAAATTGATACATTTAATGGGTTTCTGGTTACTTCTAAAGTTTTCTCCTTCTTTTTCCCTTCTAGTAGCCCCTTGGGTCTTGGTGGCATTATCACTTTGGGATGAAGTGATTAAAAACAAAAAAATTTGAATTGCTTCATTCTCCATGTGAATTCGCAGTGAAAGATGACTGCATGGCCCTTTCAGGTAAGATTATCCCTTCCCAGATAGGAGAGTGTCCAAGAAGAGCAACTCATACAGATTATCAGTTATAAATCCATCTATTATCCCCCCCAGCTATGGGCTAAATAATAATACAGATTTGGCTCATCAGCATTGGTTGACAGCCAGTCTAGGAGAAGGACAATGCTGAATTCAAAACTAATTGGGAATGGGGCTACCAACCCCCATCCTATAAAAAACCTATTTGATATTAGCAGAAACACCTACCATGTTGAGACTGTGACCCCATAGTCTATAATTGGAGTGAATGATTGAAAAATTTTAATTAATCTATCTTAATCTTTTAATGAATCATTTCTGCATTTGTCCCAATCAAAAATTAGAGAATTAGCTTAACAAGATTGTTTTGAGAAAAAAAAATATTTAAAATTAACTATTTTGATCAGAGATATCAATCAGTTAATTAGTAGGCAGTTCCATAAAATTTTGAACTCATAACTAATTGCTTTTCTGGAAATTTTATTTTGCTTTTCATAGAAAAATATTATTCTGAATTCTTTATTTACATCTGTCTATATTTCTTAGATGAGTTATTGTAACTATTTGCACTATTGACTGTTGTCCTTATCTTTATTGCCATAGTCACAATGTTTCAACCATTGTACACTCCAGCCTTCTTAAGGTGATATACATTGGAATTTTGAACAGAACCCTTTATTTAGTCCATGGAGATAGATTGTTCTAATTCCACATGCCATACCTTTTTTTAGATATCTCAGATTCAGTTAATTCCCTTTAGTAACTCAACTTTCTAAGTTTTTGTTCCCTCTGCTGTGGCCAGGTATTGAACTCATAACTCTTTGTGTCATATCACATTTTGGATTACTTCATTGTCGAAGTAATCCAAAAAAACTTCAACCATAAGTCCCAAAAATTCACTCACTGATGTCACCAAGGACACATGGTCCAGTGGATAAAAGCATTGGTTCAGTAATCCAAAAAGTGACTTGGCCATGGCGTTCTATACTCCAGGCCAGGTCATGGCGCAACTGAGAGCCAGAATTGGAGGCCTATTGAAAAATGTAGGATTTTCAGAAATTTTAGAAGAAAATGAAGTCAACCACTTTATGAAATACTTAGAATAACATTTTTATTCATACCTGAGGATAATAGGATGTGTTGAAAGATAAATAAATGAAAATATGTATTTTTGCTATGAACACTGATAATTATTAAACAACACAAAGGGGTAATTATGATTTCTGGTAAAAGATATATTGAATCAGAAATTTATATTATTTACAGGTGTCACTGAATCCTTTTATTCAATCTATTCCTGCAAGTGAATAAAAGACTTTTTGGTTTAAATTTTACATTACAGTTACTGGGTTTGACAAACAGAACCCAAGAAGGCTGGAAGACATCAATGGAAGTGTGTATATAACAATCAATCATTGCAGAAATATAGACAAATAAAACAAAATCATTCTAGGAAAGTTTCAAAACTTTTAGAGCTGGTTCTTTTTTCTGATCTAGGTGTGCCATGTTTGCAAAAATTTTTTCAAAACTATATTTGCAAAAATAGAAGCATGCTTTTTTCTCCTTGTTGAAAAAATGAAACTCTGAAATAAGCATAAAAATGTTACTTAATGATTTATAGCAAACCTTTTCCTTTATTGTATAGAAAAGGATGAAACAAAAAAAAATAACCATTGACAAGTGTGGTCAGAAGGAACTTTTAGTTTTCCACAGTCAATTAAATTGGTATATTTTCCATACTTTTCATAATAAAAATGGGTTTCACATTCACTGGGTTGATTATCATTTCTTGTAATATATCCAGCTATGTACACAAGAGCCATTTTTATTTCATTGGAAAGAGATGGTTTTAAATTTTCCAGATTGTCAAATATTTCTGAACCTTCCTCACAAAGTTTATAATCACAAGATGTACATTGGTGACCTGGCTTAACATCAAAATCATCAATATTTACATTTTGATTTAAAAGTAAATATGTCTGCTTAATATGCAGCTTTTCAATACATTGTTGAACATTTATAAAATAGGTGCCACCTGATCCTTGGCAAAGTTTACCAAATTCTTTTTCTAATGGATCAGTTGAAAATTGCCAAGTAGTACATATTTATGACTTGTAGCTAAAAGGTATTGACATAGACTAAAATTCCATTGTAAATATGATGTATGGCAGTAGCAATGTTTTGGGATAATTGTTTTTACAATTACCTTGACTGCCAGCCATATTAAGAACAATTTTACCAAATTCAATGATAAAATCAAGTCAATTGTCATTTGGAGATTTGATTTCAGCTTGTAGAGGATCATTATGTAATTTATCAATTTGAAGGCATTTAACATTTAAAATTTTCCACCATGTCAAAACCTTGTTTATGAAGAGGGCAGTATCATTCTTACCTGCACTTATTTGAGACTGAGTGAGAAGTGCATTATATGTTTTTTCAGAAAACACTCTGAGGCAAGTAGAAACCTGTTGTCTTTCTATTGGCTTTGGAGCAATGGAAATTTCATTTAAATCTGAAAGCCTGACTAGTCTTTCAGATTCAAAACAATATAACTGTTTAAGATGTGTCGACTTACTCCATCATCATCAAAGATTAGTTCTCCTGTTTTTTCTGTCAGCCTCAAATTGCGAATATTTTTCAACAGATGAACATAATCAAAAAGCAAATGTTTATTATATTGTTAACCAAGGTTTTTCAGGAAGTGTAGGATATAATTTAAAAAAGCTTGATTTCACGCTTGCCATCACATATAATAGCCTTTTACATCAGCTGGTACAGATGTGATGGCTTGGACTGTTAACTCAATTTGTTCAAATAAAAAGGCTGATGTTAATTTTGAAATTGAATCAATTTTGTAAGAAAATTTGGACCCCCCATTGAGACATATATGAATATTATACCAAGTACTGTTTGAGCAAGTACAGATGGATTGTCAACTGATTTACCAAATAGTTGTTTGCCAAGATATAGCAACATCTTTTTTGATATATACTTCATCATGGAGAATTATGCACCCTTTTGACTGTTATTAAGAGCATTAAATATAGATAACAAAAAAGATTTTTCATTAAGTTTTGAAACTTTTGACGTCATCCTTCATAATGTTGCTAATGAGGGTAATTGAAAATCATATCTTAATTCATTATACAATGTCTGTGATCTTGCATAGTACCCAAAAGCATGCACAACTATATCTGAGCTGTATTTTATTCCAACCATTTTGGGGGCCATTGCTAAAAATTGTTGACTCAGGATATTTTTCTTGTGATCGAAAGCCATAGAATTTAAATATCGGATGATTTCTTCCAGTTTTGACCAAGTATCAACTGTATTTATATGATTTTTGGACAGGCTGCTAATATAACACTTAACTCCATAATGAAATATTTCAAAGCGCAAATTGTTATAAATTTTCAACATAAAGAGTAAGAATACCATCAATAGATTTTGATAATTGAACAGTTAAAATATTTTCATCCAAAAATGCTACAACTGGACATACAAAGTCTTTTTTGTTGTTAAGTAGACTTTCTTTCAAATTTGTATAATTTTATCCAATTCTAAAAAAGCATTAAGTTCATCAGCAATTTGATTTCTAACAGTACTGGAGGTTTTTTTTATATTTCTTTGAACAGCTGAGGGTGTTGGTACTTGACTACGTGGCACACCTGGCCATACAGATGGTGGATTTTTTGGACGTATTTTTCCATTAACTTTTATGGTATCAAAATTTGAAGGCCAATGTTGTTTACTTTAGTTTAAAACTTCATATTAAATTTAAAAACATTCATAAGTAACCTTTCCTTTAGTTTGGTTATTTTAATATGCTCTAAACTATATAAATAGGAATATATATAACTTTTTTTTTTACCTTAAAGCAAAACAATTAAAAGTAAAGTAAAAATAATGCATTTTGTCCTTTTAACAATAATATCAGAAAAATATTAAAATAAATAAATAAAATGGTATTATTATTATTATACTTGTCTTGTAAAATAAATTTTGTCATCAAAAGGCATAAAAAAGGAGACCTTTTTAAAAAAAAAAAAATAAAATAATTAAAATATTGACATTAACTGCATGTAATAAATTTATTATTGTTATTTTTTCTTTAATTCTAATAAGTAAAAAAATACTTACAGTTCACCAATTGGTAACTAATGTAGTAAAAATAATCATTTATTCTTTAACTTTGGAAACAAAAGCGCGAAGAAATTCGTTTGATTTGTTTTTTTTACTTTTTTAATGGAAATGTTGGATAAAGTTTTAATAGAGAATGTTAATGAACCTTTCTCTATTAAAATTTTATTCAAATTTATTATTCAAACTTAAACTTT
The DNA here is from genome assembly GCA_903632075.3 of Acanthosepion pharaonis. Taxonomy (NCBI): domain Eukaryota; kingdom Metazoa; phylum Mollusca; class Cephalopoda; order Sepiida; family Sepiidae; genus Acanthosepion; species Acanthosepion pharaonis. The sequence continues at coordinate 944,904 of CAHIKZ030000011.1, read as the reverse complement.
TAATAGAAAAAATGTTGACTTATGCTAATTTTTTATCATGGTTAAAAACTTGAGAAAATTAAACTTTAATTTCGTTGACATTATGTTCTCACTCATAACAATGTTATTTTTTTAGCGATATCAAAAATAAATATCAAATTAAGTAATGACATTGAATTTATGAAAAAAAAACAAACATTTTTAATTCATTTTATAATAAAAATAGTTTTCTTTAGGTCTTTGAAGAAACTAAATTAAATTCTGTTCAAATTTGTTAAACGTTTTGTTTTGCTTCTTAAAATAACACAAATTTCTCAAAAAGAATTGCATTTTATCAATAAATAATTCTTTAAACTTTAATCAAAAAATGTTGAACAAACTTTAAGAGGGAAAATGCCAAAAATGAATTAAACTTAAGTTTAAAAAGCCCTAACATTTTTAAATTAAAGTAAATCTTTTTGTGCGAGTAAATTTAAGCACCAAAGTTTATTTTTTACAATTTAAATATAAATAATGTATGGACTCAAACTAAAATAATCAAATATACGCCATAGATAATATCTGGGAATCCTCCTGGATTCGTTATATTCACTTACAGGCAAATACCCTTGGGAATGGTATGAATCCATCTCTTCTCAAAGAGATATGGGTTATTTAATAAGACTTGTATCACTAAGCTATTATCACTGCCCCCTATTTTTACATTGTGAAAATATTTTCTGGCTTTAAATAACCTGCAAAGTGTTGATAAACTGTAGAAAATGAATGAATGAATCAGTCAATTCGCAGATGCAGTCTAATGGCTGCTGTTGTTGGTAAATGGTTTTAATTTTCTTCAAACATAAATCAGAATTAGAATATACAAGTTAAATTTTTTTTTTTTGCTTTTAATTCTTCTGAGAGTAACTAATTTTCCTTACCTGATTCGAATACTGTCCAATTTTATTTTTGGAATTTGGATTTGTTTCATTCCATTTAGCCTTCCAGCAAGATTCAAACATGCATCCTGTTTTGTAGGAAAAACCAATGTTATGCTTTTAGAAATCACCAGTGTGCTTTTAAACTGCTCAGCCACAGAAGACTTTCACAATCAAGCAAACTTTAATAAGTAATCTAATAAGCATAAGAGATACAAATTCGGTCACAAAATCTATATAATAAATGCAAATGTCACTGTGTGTCACTTTTTCACCTTTACTCTTAGAGGTTGTAGCGCAACATCTCTTACCATTTTGGAATCAAGCCGACTCCATGAAAAAATTAAAGACATTCTGAGCCAGATCCAGACCTGCAATCCTGAAATTTTGGATTCCCAAATTTTCATTACTGCAAATTTTTTTATGTGATATTTTTGCAACAAATTCTTTTGTACCATAACAACTTTTATAACTTGAAAATCATTTTGGGAATAATTGAAATTAATTGCAAAATCCAGTAAAAGTCACACATAATATATAAATAATTGTTTGTACAGAAAGTAAGGACCTACGCACATCAAATTGTCTTTAAATTAAGAGGTGGCAGAAAAATTATTGCTGAACTTTTATAAGGTATGCTTAAATATTAATACAATACTTAAATGCAGCGATCAGTTTTGAGTTCTTCTGTAGTTTATTGTTGTCTATCCCATCTATTCCTCCTTATCTGTTGTGATGAAGGCCCAATCAAGTGCCTTCCACAGGAATTTACTTAAATGCTGCCTGATAAGGTAGCTCTTAAGTTAGTTATTAAATATGTCCTTTTTTATTTCAAGAATCTGTCTTCTGTTATTTTTTGTTTGCTTTTTTATTTAACTTTTTGAAGACTTAGTTAAAAGATGATTCGAGATTCAAACCATCAGCCATGTTGCTTTTTTTCCAACAATTTTAAATACTGTGTCAGGCTGCAACAACTTGGTGCATTGTATGTTCACTTTTAATTGGCATCTATTCAAATTTCGAAGAATTAATATTCTTTTGAAATGGAACAAACCTATCTAATTCCAAAAATAAAATTGGATAGCATTGGAATCAGGTAAGAAAAAAGAAAAAATAGTCACTCTCAGAAGAATTAAAAGAAATAAAAAAAGAGAGGAAGAGAAATTGTATATTCTAATTTTGATTTGTGTGTGGACAAAATTAGAACCATTCTTTAACAATGGCTGTCATCAGACTGTGTCTGTGAGATGACGAAAGGAGGGGGACCATCTATTAAGTGCTGTATATCTAGCCAACAAGCAATAATTAATCTTAATTGCTGTCATTTCGTTTTTCATTAGTGACTTTGTTATAAAAATCTACCTCATTAACAATTTATGCCTCAAACACAAAAAACAGATCCTGTACTTATGGAAAATTTATTTAAATTGTGATTTTTTTTTTTTTTTTTTTTTTTTTTTTTTTTTTAATCAATTCAACCCAAGCAAGATGATAATGCCATTAAGATGTAAGGGGTTACTGAGAGTGAAAAAACATTAGAAGATAGAGATTGATGTTGCATTTAAATTTTTGCAGTTTGTAGACAGCAGGGAGGCAAGAAACCTGAAGAGACTTCCACCGGCAAGAAGTGGGAGAAAAAAAATTATTATAATAGGAAATTGTGAAGAGCCATGATCACCCAGATCTTGATGGGAGACAGCACATAGAAGAAGAGGAATGAGTTTGTGTAAATGGTTGTCAGAACAGATTAAGAGAGATAGCCAAATGACAAAATTTACTAAGAGCTACAAAGGATAGGAAATAGTGGAGTGCCATGATTTCCCATGTTCTAAAGAGACACAGCATGTAATAGAATCAGAAGCAGGTTGTGTAAATGGTTGATAGAACAGGAATTAGGAGAGATAGCAAAAAGACAAACCTGAAAAAGGACAGGAAAGGGAAATAGTTGAGGGCCATGATCACCTATGTCCTAAAGGAACACAGCACATAGAAGAAGGAATAGGAATTTGGGGAAAAAGTTTCTGGGCCAATTCCAATTGGAATGGATATCTTATCTGACTAACCACATGGAAATAATGTTCAGGAAAGACTTGACTTTGATAATGGGATGTCTGGCATTCTTCTTTTATTCATCACTAAACACTAACAAGAAATAATTTGTAATTTATCTCCAGAGTTTAGCTGTTCTCATATAAGAACAAGTTTGTCTTATGTATATACAAGTTAATTGCAGCACAACGGGAATAGATCAATCTGGCCTCATTAAGCAGCTGTCAACAGAACACCATGCCACTATCTTTCCTAAGAAGTCATACAATTTCATACATACTGTATTTCTCTTTATGCCAAGACACATTTTCTTTCCAGGAATATGCCTTCAAAATGCACTCTGTGTCTTAGCACCAAAAAGCCAAATTGCAGAGAAGAGTTTGCCAACTCTCAAGAACACCAGACATATAATATAACCCTACAATTATCACTCATACGTTTATTCTTTTTAATCATTTCACCCCAAGCAAGGTCATAAAACCACTTAGACACAAGGGGGTTACTGATATGTCCTGGAAAGGGATATATTTGAACGAAGTAGCTAAGTGGTTTTGGCTACTATAACTAAGTAGAATACGGTAACAGTAATCAACTGGTATGTGTCGTAGTCGCAGGTAAGAAGTGTAGATCAATGGAATAGTCCAATGGGCATCGTTATAGACTTAGCTCTCAGACTAAGGCTCTTTGACTCTGTCGTACCTACACGTCCGTCGGTATTTATGATGGACACCAGCCAATCATATTCCAGTGAGGGGGAACACAGGTGTATGCATATTCCATTATATCAGTTACTGAGTTGTAGAGAAAACACTATTAAGAAGATAGAACAATAAAATAACAAGAATTAAGAAGACAATAGATAATGATTGACATTGCATTCAAATTTTTGAAGATCAAACTTGAATTGGGAAGCATAGAGCCAGAAGAAAGTTCCACAAACAAGAAATGTCAGAAGAAACTGTTAGCGTTATGGTTACATCTACAGCCATTTCAACTCTAAATTGATGAAACCTTGCCACCAATCTACTAAGGTGCTTAAATTCATAAAGTCTAGATACCATAGAGAAAAGGTCATCAGGTTAATTACTATGAAAGTATTAATAAAAAAAAAAAAGGCAAAGGCAAACAATGTTACAACAGTGGGCAAGTGACTGAAGCCAAGATGCCAGGTCAAGACCAATGACATTGCAAATTTTTCTTTGGATTTTATCAAGGATTTCTAAATCTATAGCGGGAGCATTGGACTATACATGCCAGCAATATTCATAACAAGGACGAATGGTAGACTTATTTATCTTATAATCCAAAATATGTTTCAATTTCTAAATAAATAATGTATATGACATTAATATCATACCATATATATAAAATACACACACACACACACACACACACACACACATATATATATATATATTTATTTTGTTTTTGGTAAAATTCAGGTAGCATCTAAGACGAAAAAATTAAATGTGAATCAAAATATGTTTTTTTGAAATGTGTTATTGTTAACAGATACAAACTTTTGGAGCGTGTAGTTGCAACACTAAGGTTGAATTTTTTTTTAATTTAAGAGAGTTTTATTACTAATATGGCAATTTGAGAATTTTTTTTTTTTTTGTAGGAGTTTATCAGTCATATATATATATATATATATATATATATATAATGGACTCTCCCATCAATTTCAATGTATGAGGATCTGACAACTTAACCACTTGATTCAGTTATGAAATTTTGTGCAATAATCTTAAGTGGTACTTAAGACCACTAGTGATTTATAAAGGAAGCTGCGTATGGAGCAAGAGTGAGGATTGTGGGATGAGATATATATATATATATATATATATATATATATATATATATATATATATATATACAGCGCTTAGGACAATGGACAATTTTGCATTCCTTTTACTCCCAGAAACAGAAAAATATAAGAATGCTGGAAAAACTAAATAAAAATTAATTAAATTTTCCTTGTCTGTCATATTCAATGAAACATTTTAAAAGAAATGTTGCTACCCAAATATATATATATATATATATATATATATATATATATATATAGTAGTGATGATAACCAGTAGACAGCTTCCTACTGGTACTGTAAGTCTTTTTGTTCATCTTTGCATACCATGCATAGTTGATAATGTATTCATACAGTAATAGTGAACTATGGTAGTGACAATGAAAAAAACGACACACAATTTGCTCTCTTGAATGCAGTCCTGAAACATCAGCTGTGAGTTGTATGTATATGTGCTATATGCTGAAATGCCTTTTGGCTTCTGTTGGCAAGTACAAGTTGTTTCTAATATGAACAGATATAACATCAAGCTATACTATTGAAAATCTAATAAATAATAAGCACAAATATTTAATAATAGGTCCAAAATGTGATCATTCATTACAGAATGAAAAATGATACCGAAGAGTTGGCAACTTGAACTTGTTAGTATGCTAAGCTATTAAATCATCAAATGTTTTTTTCTTTGAAATATACCTAGGTAATTATCTTACCACTAGTGGTGTGTTAACATACAGGAAATATGGTAAATTAAAAAAAAAGAAAAGAAAGGCAATGGTGGAGAGATATAACTGAGTATTTCATGAAGGGACATGGCATTTAAAAAATATTTAATGTCAGCAGTTCTTGTTTACATCACTCTGCACTGACAAGAAAGAATTTGTAATTTATCTACAAGTTCAGATGTATGCACACTTTTTTCTTCCTTTTGTTAAATAATGGCTTAGCAGACTATTATTTTTTTTTTTTTTTAGAGGAAATGTATTTCTGCTCTGACTTCCTGAGGTTGACCATGGGATCAGATACAAGACATAATAAGGAAGTTGATTTTGATTGGTTGTGCTAGTGTGGGAATGATAGAGAAAGGTTTTTCAGCAAGTTGTTTCTTGACCATTAAGCATGTGTTCTCTTTCATGTCTGAAATGGCTCCCTAGTGAAGGGATGGTTAGTACATGTCAACATTAGTAAAAATAGATAAGTTAAAATTCTTTGTGTTTGATGTCATTCATTGCTACCCAAAAATATCTAGCGATTACTGGGCAAGAGAGAAGATGCAACATTTTATTGAATTGGTGCTGTTAATAAGGAACTCTCAGCATGAGAGGGCTATACAACACTTGTAAGAGGAAAGGTTTGTTTACACAGGGGAAAGACATTCGAGTAATCTGTAACTTTTTGGGTGAAACAAACAGCTTGCATGTGGACAGAGGATGGTAATAATAAGTGTTTCCTTATAAAGAAACATTAAGCATTCATTGACTGAGCCACCAATGCTAATTGAATTGCACGTTTATTTATTCCCTGTCCATCAGGCTAGGATCAAAGTGTAGTATCTGCCCTCGGGCAGACAAACTACTTTTTGTCTCTCACTTTATCTCTGTCTGCAAAGGGGAGTGAAACTGAAAAAATAATGAGAGCTGCCCAGTTCCAGGAAACGGCTACCTACGGCAGTACCTCCCTCATTGCACTAAAGAGGGGAGAGCAGTAGTAATACCAATGGCAGTGCAACCAACAGTTGCAGGTGCTGGGCTATTGTTGGATCTGGCCTGGGTGCATGCACTTGGGATCTCCCCATTAAACTGATCTTGTGTCACATCCTCTCAGTGTGGGGCAGCAAGTAAACATTAAGTGTAGCCACTATTTAACCCATAGTTGGAAGCTTTGAATTTAAGAGTTATCCTTCTTTTTTTTCTTCTTTTTTTTACTAATATTCCCTCAGTACAAGGTCCAAGGGCCACTCGAGGTAGAGGGTTGCTATGTAGAGTTTTATTAGCATAAGAAAGGGCAAGACAGCAGGAAAGATAGACAGCTAATTCTAGAATTGAAGAGGCCAAGATGTAATTAGTGAATAACATTTCAGACTTCAGGTGGAGATGTTAGGAATATACAGAAACCCAATCCTAAACAGGAAACAAAGGATGAACCTATACTCTTGTTCAAAAGATCAGAGAGGAGTGTGAACTGGATGATAGGCAAACCTATCTACTCCTATTTCCTAGAATGGTTGCAAGTCCAAAGATATAAGACACAGTCTTGGGAGAAAGTGATGGATCCATACCTTTCCCAATGGTATTTGTACATAAGTAAATGTAAGAAACTTGAATGGAATTCATACTTGGCTCTTGGATTCCTTAATCTGAGCTGTTATTCATTAATCTACTGTGCCTCCACAGCTTCCCCGAGTCTTTTCTATAAATATTTTCATAACAATTTTTTTGTATCTGTCTATATTTCTGAGATGAGGTATTATGTACGCTATTTACATTATTCAGACTATTGTCATCATCATTGTCGCCATGGGGTAGACTGTTCTAGTTCCATGTGCCATGTTTAATAGATGTCAGTTATCTCCTGTTAATTCCCCTCTGAAACACATGGCACAGTGGATAAAGGCGTTAATTAGATCTAGTGACAGGACCCAAAGAGTGTGAG
>CAHIKZ030000011.1:865000-932500 GCA_903632075.3 Acanthosepion pharaonis | reverse complement strand
CCTTACATGGTTTCTACTGTCATCTCTAACCTAGATCCCCACAAATCATGTCAACCCGATGGTATACCTGTAATAGTCTTTAAGAAGATTGCTCCTGAACTGGCTTCTGTTCTCTCTAAATTATATAATAAATGTCTTGCTGCCTCCTGCTTTTCCACCTGCTGGAAGTCATTGTCTGTTGTTCTAGTTTTCACGAACTCTGGTGAACTGTCCGAGCAATCAAACTATCAGCCTATTAGCCTTCTACCTTTATTTTCGAAACTTTTAGAAGCCCTAATCAATGCAGAATTGGTTCAGCATCTCTCATTGCAGGGCCTTTTCTCAGACAATATGGCTTTCTTTTCTCCAGGTCAACTGCTGATGTACTTACAATAATTGCAGAAAGAGTCTATCAGGCTCTAGATAAAAACAGTGAAGCCTGGGCTGTAGCTTTGAACATCTCGAAAGCCTTTGTTATGGTTTTGCATACATGTCTTCTCCACAAGCTGAAAAGTCACGATGTCTCCAGACATATTTTTGAACTAATCCAGTCTTTCCTATCAAATTGCAAAATGAAAGTTATCCTGAAGAGACCCTTGTCTACATCCTTTCGTACTAATGTGGGTGTTCCATGAGACTCCATCCATGTTCCTACTCTGTTTTTAATTTTCATTAATGACCTTCCTGATGACATCAGCTCTCAACTTGGAATCTATGCAGAATGGCACAACCATTTACTCCTACCTCAATAGTAAAGCTGATTAATCTGACGAGGTCAAAATGGCAGCTAATGTCCAACATGACCTCCAGTCCATTGTTAACTATGGCAAAATATTGCTTGTTAATTTTAATGCCCCCAAAACTAAACTCCTCTCCATTAATCATCTGAGAGACCCCTCGCTGCCTTCAGTCAACATGGCTGATGCTAACCTCCAGGAAAGAGACTCCTTACGTCTTCTCAGACTAATGTTCTCAGCTGATATGAAGTGGAAAGACTATATTAAATCCATTGCTAGCTCAGCTGCTAAGAAATTTGGTTCATTGTGTTTTGCAAGACAATTTTTCTCCCCAGAATCTATCTCACATATCTATAAGTCTACCATTCATCCATGCTTAGAATATTGCTGCCATATATGGTCTGATGCCTCTGCTATTTACCTTGAGTGCCTTGAAAAAAATCCAAAGAAGAATCAGCAATATTATTGGTCTAGATCTGGTAATTCGGCTTCATCTCTGTGCCTTTTCTCTAAGTACTTTTACGGTAATTGTTCGGATAAGCTCTTCACTATGGCACCTAGACTTCATGAATTTAAGTGCAGTACTAGACTGGTGTCGAGATCTCATCAGTTGACAGTTGAGCTGGCTCAGGTGTAGCTGTGAGTTCTATGCTAACAGTTTCTTCTCTCACACGGCCTGATGATTGCATCTAGCTTGAAACAGCCTGTCACCTCTGAGTGTTGACTTCAATGTTCACTTATATATATATATATATATATATATATATATATATATATATATATATATATATATATATATATATATATATATGTGTGTGTGTATAGAAAAAAAAGAAAGAACACACTAGGTAAATAATCCGAAGATATATAATAAATGCAAATGTTAGTATCTGTCTATATTTCTGAGATGAGGTATTATGTACACTATTTACATTATTTGGACTATTGTCCTCATCTTTGTCACCATATTTATTACAACGTTTCAGCTGTTGTACGCTCAGGACCCAAAGAGTGTGAGTTCAATACCTGGTTAAGGTGGTGGAAAACTGGGAGAGGGAAATTAACAGGAGATAACTGATAACTGACATCCATTAGACATGGCACATGGAACTAGCCCAGTGAGCAAAATAAGGGTTCAGTTCAACATTCCAACCACCTGAAGAAGGCTGGAGCATACAATGGCTGAAATGTTGTAATAAATATGGTGACAAAGATGAGAACAATTAGTCCGAATAATGTAAATAGTGTAAATGTTAGTATGTCATACTTTTTCATCTTTACTCTTAGAGGCCCAACATATCATGCCATTTTGAAATCAGGCTGATTCCGTGATCAAATAAAAATTATTCCAGGCCAGATCCAGACCCCTAATTCTGATATTTTGTTCAACAATTCCCAAGTTTTCATTATTGCAATTATTTTCACCAATTATTTTTTTTTTTTTTTTCCCTGTGATTTTTTTGCAAAAAAATTTTTTGTACGATAACAATTTTTATAACTTGGAAATCAATTTGGGAATAATCAAAATTAATTGTGAAAACCAGCAAAAGTCGGCCATGAAATAAAAATAATTATTTGTAGGGAAAGTAATGACCTACATACATCAAATTGTCTTTAAGTTAAGTGGCAGCAGAAGAATTATCATTGAACTTTTAAAAGGGAAGCTTAAATATTAATGCAATAATTAAAATGATCAATTTTGAGTTCTTCTGTAGTTTATTGTTGTATATCACATCTACTCCTCCCTACCTATTGTGATGGAGGCCCAATCAAGAGCCCTGCTCAGGAGTTTAAAGCTAGTTATATATATATATATATGTGTGTGTGTGTGTGTGATATATAAAACTATGAAAAATCTATATATGTAAGGCACTTGAAATTAGGAAACACTTTTAGTTTTACAATTCCTTATTTACCTTTTTTTCATGCTTTTATTTGGCAAATCTGAGTTGGCTTCCATCCATTGAGAAAGCAAACAAGAGGCAAATATTGAAAATGTGAAGATGCAGTTTTTTTTATCTTCATTTCCAAACAAATGGTTAAAAAAAAGAAATAAATCAGGTTTTTTTTTTTTTTTTTTTTTTTTTTTTTTTTTATTTGTGTACTCGGAACCATTCCCTTTTTTTCTTTTTGTGGATGGAATGGAAAGTTCTTTATGTTGACATTTATGTATAAGAAACACTTTCTGGACCCTCCATTAACACCATAGCCACCTTCCCTCTAAATGCTACTAGTCAGTCAACAATACTGACCAGGTCAGTCCACACGTTCAGAAAATGGACAGTTGCCAATTTCAGCTTAACTCCAAAGGCAACACCAGCAATGAAAGAAAGCAACGAAGACAAAAACTAATAACCAGAAACAATATTGTGGAAAGTAAGATTTGTTTCCCTTGATAAGTTTCCAAGTGATCCCAATAAGGCAAGAATAAAAATAAAAAGGCAATAAAACACTTTTCTGTTCGTTAAACAAAGCCAGTTCAAAAGGAATCCCTTGATTAGTGTGGCTAATGTGTACAGCCAAAACTATAAAAAAAAATCAATTTTCAGTTGCTATGGTTAAATTGAAGAATGTTTTAATACAATAACTGAATATCATGCATGTACTAATCAAATTTTGCTATATAAAAATTTTAACGCACTAATTGAAGACGCATTAATTGAGGGATGCCTGTATTAGAAATAACCACAGATTTTAATAAATGCTTTTATTCACCACAAAATCTTGGCACAGTTATCCTCAGCTTTAAAGCATCTTACAGTTACTAGAGACCTATATTAACATTTCCTTTCTCCCTTCTAGGTGTATTCAGTTATGACTCTCTACAGCTTCCTTTTCTTTATTTTGTGTGAATTGCCATGAATTTTTGAGAAGTATAGTGCTGTTGCTTCCCATTATCTTCTCCATGGCTTAGAATTCAGTTTTCTTTCTCCCTTCTAGGTGTATTCAGTTATGACTCTCTACAGCTTCCTTTTCTTTATTTTGTGTGAATTGCCATGAATCTTTGAGAAGTATAGTGCTGTTGCTTCCCATTATCTTCTCCATGGCTTAGAATTCAGTTTTCTTTCTCCCTTGTATTCAGTTATGACTCCCTTTTCTTTATTTTGTGTGAATTGCAGTTTTGAGATGATGGCTTAGAATTCAGTTTTCTTTCTCCTTCTAGGTGTATTCAGTTATGACTCTCATGGAATTAGAATATAGTGCTGTTGCTTCCCCGACTTCTCCATGACTTTCTCCTTCAGGTGTATTTTTCTTTACAGCTTTTTTCTTTATTTGTGTGAATTGCCATGAATCTTTGAGAAGTATAGTGCTGTTGCTTCCCATTATCTTCTCCATGGCTTAGAATTCAGTTTCTCCCTTCTAGGTGTTTCAGTTATGACTTTCTTTTCCCATGAATCTTTGAGTGCTGTTGCTTCCATTACCTTCTCCATGGCTTAGAATTCACTTTCTTCTAGGTGTATTCAGTTATGACTCTCTACAGCTTCCTTTTCTTTATTTTGTGTGAATTGCCATGAATCTTTGAGAAGTATAGTGCTGTTGCTTCCCATTATCTTCTCCATGGCTTAGAATTCAGTTTTCTTTCTCCCTTCTAGGTGTATTCAGTTATGACTCTCTACAGCTTCCTTTTCTTTATTTTGTGTGAATTGCCATGAATCTTTGAAAAGTATAGTGCTGTTGCTTCCCTTTACCTTCTCCATGGCTTAGAATTCAGTTTTCTTTCTCCCTTCTAGGTGTATTCAGTTATGACTCTCTACAGCTTCCTTTTTTTTTATTTTGAATGAATGTGAAAAGTATAGTGCTGTTGAATCTTTCTCCAAGAATTCATTTTCTTTCTCCCTTCTAGGTGTATTCAGTTGCTTTTTTCTTTATTTTGTGAATTGCCATGAATTTTTGAGAAGTATAGTGCTGTTGCTCCATTATCTTCTCCATGGCTTAGTTTTCTTTTTCCCTTCTAGGTGTATTCAGTTATGACTCTCTACAGCTTCCTTTTTCTTTTTTTATTTTGTGTGAATTGCCATGAATCTTTGAGAAGTATAGTGCTGTTGCTTCCTTTTCTTCTCCATGGCTTAGAATTTTTTCTTTCTCCTCTAGGTGTATTCAGTTATGACTCTCTACAGCTTCCTTTTCTTTATTTTGTGTGAATTGCCATGAATCTTTGAAGTATAGTGCTGTTGCTTCCCATTATCTTCTCCATGGCTTAGAATTCAGTTTTCTTTTCTCCTTCTAGGTGTATTCAGTTATGACTTCTACAGCTTTTTTTCTTTATTTTGTGTGAATTGCCATGAATCTTTGAAAAATAGTGCTGTTGCTTCCCATTATCTTCTCCATGGCTTAGAATTCAGTTTTCTTTCTCCCTTCTAGGTGTATTCAGTTATGACTCTCTACAGCTTCCTTTTCTTTTATTTTTGTGAATTGCCATGAATCTTTGAGAAGTATAGTGCTGTTGCTTCCCATTATCTTCTCCATGGCTTAGAATTCAGTTTTCTTTCTCCCTTCTAGGTGTATTCAGTTATGACTCTCTACAGCTTCCTTTTCTTTATTTTGTGTGAATTGCTATGAATTTTTGAGAAGTATAGTGCTGTTGCTTCCCATTATCTTCTCCATGGCTTAGAATTCAGTTTTCTTTCTCCCTTCTAGGTGTATTCAGTTATGACTCTCTACAGCTTCTTTTCTTTTTTTGTGAATTGCCATGAATCTTTTGAGAAGTTAGTGCTGATTATCTTCTCCATGGCTTTAGAATTCAGTTTTTTCTCCCTCTAGGTGTATTCAGTTATGACTCTCTCACAGCTTCCTTTTCTTTATTTTGTGTGAATTGCCATGAATCTTTGAGAAGTATAGTGCTGTTGCTTCCATTATCTTCTCCATGGCTTAGAATTCAGTTTTTTTTCTCCTCTTCTAGGTGTATTCAGTTATGACTCTCCCTTCCTTTTCTTTTATTTTTGTGAATTGCCATGAATCTTTTGAGAAGTATAGTGCTGTTAAGCACATTATCTTCCATGGCTTAGAATTCAGTTTTCTTTTCCCTTCTTTCAGTTATGACTCTCTACAGCTTCCTTTTTTTTATTTTGTGTGAATTGCCATGAATCTTTGAAAAGTATAGTGCTGTTAAGCTTCCATTATCTTCTCCATGGCTTTAGAATTCAGTTTTCTTTCTCTCCCTTCTTCAGGTGTATTCAGTTTATGACTCTCCAGCTTCCTTTTCTTTTATTTTGTGTGAATTGCCATGAATCTTTTTGAGAAGTATAGTGCTGTTGCTTCCCATTATCTTCTCCATGGCTTAGAATTCAGTTTTTTTTCTCCTTCTAGGTGTATTCAGTTGCTGACTCTCTACAGCTTCCTTTTTCTTTATTTTGTGTGAATTGCCATGAATCTTTGAAAAGTATAGTGCTGTTGCTTCCTAATTATCTTCTCCCATGGCTTAGAATTCAGGCTTTCTCCCTTCTAGGTGTATTCAGTTATGACTCTCTACAGATTTTTAAATTGCCATGAATCTTTGAAAAGTATAGTGCTATTTAGCTCCATTATCTTCTCCCATGGCTTAGAATTCAGTTTTTTTCTCCCTTCTAGGTGTATTCTAGTTATGACTTCTCACAGCTTCCTTTTCTTTATTTTTGTGAATTGCCATGAATCTTTTGAAAGTATAGTGCTGTTGCTTCCCATTATCTTCTCCATGGCTTAGAATTCAGTTTTCTTTCTCCTTCTAGGTGTATTCAGTTATGACTCTCACAGCTTCCTTTTTATTTATTTTGTGTGAATTGCCACTCAAAAGTATAGTGCTGTTGCTTCCCATTATCTTCTCCATGGCTTTAGAATTCAGTTTTCTTTCTCCCTTCTAGGTGTATTCAGTTATGACTCTCACAGGAATTGCCATGAATCTTTGAGAAGTATAAAAGGTTGCTTCCATTATCTTCTCCATGGCTTAGAATTCAGTTTTCTTTCTCCTTCTAGGTGTATTCAGTTATGACTCTCTACAGCTTCCTTTTTTTTTTTTTGTGTGAATTGCCATGAATCTTTGAGAAGTATAGTGCTGTTGCTTCATTATCTTCTCCCATGGCTTAGAATTCAGTTTTCTTTTCCCCTTCTAGGTGTGTATTCAGTTATTCTACAGCTTCCTTTTTTCTTTATTTTGTGTGAATTGCTATGAATTTTTGAGAAGTATAGTGCTGTTGCTTCCCATTACCTTCTCCATGGCTTAGAATTCAGTTTTCTTTCTCCCTTCTAGGTGTATTCAGTTATGACTCTCTACAGCTTCTTTTCTTTATTTTGTGTGAATTGCCATGAATTTTTGAGACGTATAGTGGTGTGGTTTACTGATACCTTCTCCATAGTTTGAACAAGAGTTTTCCTTCTCCCATCAAAATACAGGCAATAATAACTCTCCATAGATTCCTTGAATTTATTTGTGAATTGCCATGCATTCTGGTGTTTCCCGTTGCCTTCTCCACAGTTCTGAATTCAGTGCTTTCCTTCTTCTCGACTGGCTACCACTCAAGGCTAGAGAGCTCAATCTACACTGCTATTTAGTCCATAACTGGGGACAGGGAGAAGAGGTGAATTCATGCATTTCCAAGGAGGATTTGTGTGAAAGTGAAGGCAATGCACTAGTCGACAATTTGAAATCAGCTTGCGGATTCTACAGTGATTACCCATGTTTCTTTTTGCATTTAAAAAGAAATGAGAAAAGCTTGTCCATACCCTCAGCTATGGGTAAAAAAAATTATTAGTAGATAATCAGTCTTGGAGAAGAACAGCTCCAAATTTAAAAGTAAAGAAATGTTTCACATAACAGTGTTTATAATGAATCTTGTTTTTTTGCCAGTTATGATAGCATCTCCCTTGACAAGCCAAAAAAAAAAGAAAATCCCATACCAATGCAATAGATAAAAAAAAAAAAAAAACAACTCAAGATGTTAACAGACATTCCTTTCTTGTTGTGCACAAGGAAGATTTTTTTTTCCTTGTCTTTGCACCTGGATGAAGTAAATTTGCTACGAAGAGCATGTAACTTTATCTGCGTCTTTTTTTGCAACGAGTGGGTGGCTAATTATAAGATCTTGTAAGATATAAAAAGCTTGACATTGTCTGCATGGGGGCTTCCTGTATAGGTGTGTGCGTGTGGTCTCCTCCGCCTCTGATCTTTTTATGCCTCTTCCTATCTCGTGTCACAGGCTTTCAAACCTTCCTATGTCTAGCCTTTTCATCCCAAGCACACCAATTGATCCTACAAGCTAAAATCCTGCTACGTCACAAGTTCAATCCCAGACAATTCCTGGTACTAATTTTAATTGTAATTAAATATTTTATTTTTTTTATCCACAAGAATAACTAAACCCCAGGCTACTTCTAGTATGCTAGTAAAATCCAACTCACCCAGCTTGGCTATCTAGGTTATTATTAAGTTTAATTACCTTTTAATTTGCTTAACATATATGCTGTCATACAAGGTGACTGGGTATATAAAATGACACCGCACCAAATTTTCAAGTTAACATGTAGGTTTCAGATTATATCTGATGTACTAGATCTCCCCCAATAGTATTTTAAAATGTATTGAATTTATTAAATAAAATCAGTATATATTTTCTTTTCACTCAAATTCTAATGAAAAAAACAGTGGGGAGATATTATCAATTAACAAACACAATCTACAATACCTCATGAGTGAGTGCTGTGTTTTCGGTAAGCTATTAGGGTGGCCTGAATGACACTCCCATGCTTACCATCTGCTTGTCCCACTGTTGCTGATCTTTAAACGGCTTGTTGAGACACACATCCAGTTGGGTTTTGGCTCAACATCACCGAAAAAAAGGAGATAAGGCAGGGGTTAACTTACTGTCAAAAATGTCTCATCCAACAACTTACCATAAACGACAGGATTTAAGTTTTATATTTTATACCTGGGGTATAAGATGGTTCCCTATTTTTGGAGGGTTTTTTTTTTTTTTTTAAGGTTAAAAGTTTGCCTTGTATGCCAACATATATGATACTTGTAAAATCAGCACCAGTAAATTTGTCATACTCATTGCCACTACTTAAATGAACTTGTATTGCTAAGAAACTGGGGTTGCATTATAAACGAGCTATATGAAAAATTCAGGGATCACAAAATTCATGAAGTAAGCTTGTATATAAGTATATGCGGTATATATAAAGTAGAGTAGATAAGTTGGTTAATAAAACAAAGTCAAACAAAAGGGTACCAATGAAATCAGTACGAAAAACATTTATTAATATTAAGCAGGAACCAGATGAAATCAGTACGAAAAACATTTATTAATATAAATTATAATTATATATATATATATATATAAGTTAAAAGGCAAAGTTATCTTAGCTAACATGGTTCATCCTCTAAGGGACTTTATCAATGCAAATGTAAAGATTTTATTTTGTAACAAGTCAGATAAGTTAAGTTTTCCTTTGTCTCTCTATTCATATTGCTCTTTTATAGATATACTCTATCTGAAATCATTATATATATATATATATATATAGTTTTAAGGTATACTATATATATATATATATATATATATATATATATATATATATATATATATACATATACACAGCACAAGGTATACTATATATATATATATATATATATATATATTTTAAGTATACTATATATATATATATATATATAGTTTTAAGGCATATATATATATATATATATATATATATATATATATATATATTTTAAGGTATGCTATATATATATATATATAGTTTATATATGCAAATATATATATATATATATATATATATGTATTTAAGTTTATATATATATATATATATATATATATATATATATATATATATATAGTTTTATGGTATATATATATATATATATATATATATATATATATGTATAGTTTTTATATATACACATATATATATATATATATATATATATATATATATATACACATATTTATAATATATAAGGTATGCTATATATATATATATATATATATATATAGTTTTATATATATGTATAGTTTTATATATATATATGTATAGTTTTACAGGTATATATATATATATATATATATATATATAGTTTTAAGGTATGCTATATATATATATATATATATATGTATAAGTTTTAAGGTATATATATATATATATATGTATAGTTTTAAGGTATGCTATATATATATATATATATAGTATTAAGGTATATATATATATATATATATATATATATAATAATCAGGCGGCCTGATGATTGCATCCAGCATGAAACACCCTGTTACATCTCAGTGTTGACTTTAATGTTCACTTATATATATATATATATATATATATATATATATATATATCCTCCTTTTCTTTTCTTCTTTAATTCTCCCCCTTTCTTTCACTTTACACTTAATCTCTTATTTTCTTTGTCTTCTTTGATTTCCTATGTTTTTCTTTTTCCTTCTCACTCTCCTTCACTTTCTTTTTTTCTCTTTTCTTCACTTTTTCCTTCTTTCTCCATTTGAATTTCTTATTTGCTTTCTCTCTTTCTCTATTTTCCTTTTTCTTTCTTCCTTTTCCTCCTCACTTCCTTTCACTTTTCCTCTCCTTACTTATTTTCTTTCTGTCACCATTTGGCTCACTTTTTCTCTCTCTTTATTATCTCCTCCTCTCTCTCTCTCTCTTCATCCTATCTGACCTGCCAACTTTCCACCCTCTCTCAATTCTGCTAGTTTTTATGGTTTTGATAAAAAAATCAACATAATGCTTAGTTCCAAACCAAAAATTTAGATATTTCTATTTGACAATAAATGGAAAAACATACAAGAGTTCTTGGAGTTTCAATGTGGCTCCATTTGTCTGAAATAGGGGTGGTGCGCTTTCTAAGTTTGGCTCCATCACAAAGATTTTGGAAAGGAAGATTACTTGCAAAAAGAACAGAATATTGACAGAGAAGAAAAAGGGAAAAGAGTGAAGATAAAAATAGAGGGAGAGAAGAAAGAGTGTAGAAAAAAGAGAGAGAGAGGGCAAAAGAGATATGAAAAGAGTAAAAGGGAGAGCATGGAAGAGGAAAGAACATGATATTAGCAGAGGATGAAGAACAGGAGGATAGTTATATAATATTGAAAGGGAGGAGGAAAAGAAACAGTGTGAGGAGAAAGAGAATATGGAAATGTCAATAAAGATAGTAAAAAGAGTGACAGGAAAAAACGGAGGTGGGAAAGAGTCAAAGGAGAACATATTAGTGGAAAATGAGGGGGAGTAGGGAAGGCTTGTAATGTTGAAATGGAGGAAGAAAAGAAATAGGGTGAGGAGAAAAGAATACAGAAATGTTAATAAAGAGAGTGAAACAGTAGAAGAAACAAAAGAGATGGATAAGTGTAAAAGGGTGAGGGCGGAAGAAGAAAAAACATGATATTATTAGAGTGTGGGGGTGAAGAGTAGGAAAGCTTTGTAGTGTTGAAAAGAGGGAGGAAAAGAAATAGGGTGAGGAGAAAAGAATACAAAAACATTAGTAGAGAGAGTGAAAAGAGGGAGGAAAAGAAATAGGGTGAGGAGAAAAGAATACAAAAACATTAGTAGAGAGAGTGAAAAGAGGGAGGAAAAGAAATAGGGTGAGGAGAAAAGAATACAAAAACGTTAGTAGAGAGTGAAAAGGGGGAGGGAAAGAAATAGGGTGAGGAGAAAAGAATACAGAAACATTAGTAAAGAGTGAAAAGGAGGAAGAAAAGAGATGGGACAAGAGTAAAAGGGTGAGAGGAAAGGACATGATATTAGCAGAGGGGGAAAAGAATGAATAGGAAAAACTTGTAATGTTGAAAAGGAGGAAGAAAAGAAATAAGATTAAGAGAAAAGAATACAGAAATGTTAATAATGAGTGTGAAAAGATTAGGAGGAAGAAAGGAGTTGGGACGAGGGTAGTAGGGAGAGAGAAAGAAAGAACTTGATATTCAAAGAGAAAGTGGGAAAGAAAAGAGACAGGATGTGAAAAAAAGGAAGGTTAATAAGGTGAGGAGAAAGAAAGTAAATAAGAGAGTGTAGAAAGATGGTGAAGGGAAGTGATGAATTTAAATGGAAAGAAAAAAAGCAAGAGAGAGTTAGGGAGGAAAAGAGAGTAGATAGTGGGAACAAAAAAAGCTCAAAGATTTCTGGATTAAAAGGGCATCGAAAAGAAGAAAAAAATATCACCAACCTGAATAGAAGGAAAGTAAGAGAAAATATAGGCAAGAAATACAAAAAGGACATGCATATTGCTAGGTGGGTGGGTAGATCCAAATCAAAGACAGTAAAGAAATGACAAAGAATAATTATCGTTCCACAAGAATTAAAGGAATTAAATGAAAATGAATCCACTTAAAATATTTGGCTGTGTTAAATGGAGCAACTTAGATAATTAAATTGAATATTTGAACAGAGATAGCTTTGGGCAAAAGGGGAGAAAACTTTCCCTACACTCATCGAAAAAAATAAATAAATGTATTTAATTAGAAGTCTATCCTTTAACATGAGTAACAAATCAAGTCATATTAAAAAAAAAAAAAAAAAAAAAAACAAATGGCTCATACCCAGTTAAAGAATGACTTTATTCTTCATTTTTTTTAACATTTTCTCCCAGTTTTTGTTAAAAATTGATTCTTAAAAATTTTAAATTCTTTAATGACATATGTAATTTTAATGAAAGTCTTTATAATAACAGATACTTCACAGCTGGAATGGAATGTCTGGAAGGAAAAGGAATGACAAACATGCTTTATTATCAAAGAGACTTTTATACTACTAAGATATACACAAATCTATATATTCATATTTACATGTGTCCCACATGGAGAACAATATATTACATATATCTACACTGGAAAGTGTAAGGAGAAACAAAAAGGAAGGGTCTTACATATAATATGGAGATACTCCTGTATCTGGAGAACCCATGCTTAGGACTCCAGATTCAAATGGGCCAGATTCATCTACTATATCCCATGCGAAGACATATTCCACACACGTGAAACAACAAGTTTTGGGTTTTCCCAAATTGAGGACCGTGAGCTGGGGTTTCTTCCTATATCTGGGAAAGACATAATCTCAAAGGGAAATGGCACTATGTACTTGTAAGCTGCTGGGGAGGCAGATTTAGCTTCTCTTGGGGCCATGTGAGGTGTGGACTGAAGAAAGCAACCTGATGGTTTGGCTTCTGTAAATAACTGAAATTGACTTCTGCTTTCGTCACTGTATGGAGTGACATCACTAAACAGCTGTCATGTGACCCATGTGACTTATCTCCACTAAAGGGAGATAAGTACCTTCTGTATCTATACACCTGCTTTATTTACTGCATAGGTCTTTAAACAAAATCTTGCCACACCTGAGTTCTTTTCTTTCTTCTTTAATCTCAATGGTGATACTAACCGTCTCTCTAATGTTGAGATTGACCGTTTCCATACAGCAAACATTCAGCATTCATTGACTGAACAGTTAGTATTACTACCGCTTGAAATTTATAAAATCTTTTTCTTAAAACAATTTTTTATGAAGTTAAACTTCCTAAGTCCACTAAATGTTATTGCTCTTTCTAGTGGTAATGGTAATTAGCCATTTCCATACAGCAAACATTTGGCAGTCATTGACTAAACAGTGTTACTGTCAGTTTAAATCCATAAAAACTTTCTCCTAAAACAGTTTGACATAAAAATAGGATTCTCACCTTCACTGTTATTGCTCTTTCTAGTATTAATGGGAGTTCCCTTCCTAACCTTTTGTTTAAGGTCATGTGAAAGGTCAAAATCTTGATTATATCATTATTTTCTGCTCTTGTTATATGCACTAACCATTTTAGTTGTTGCTGCTGTTGGAAGTCTTTCAGGTGATGTGATTTTTCATTATTTGGGGTTAAGAGTACAAAGGAACTATTTACAAAAATTGATCCAAGTCATATAATCAACTTCATTGTCTTTTATCAAGGCCTTGTCCTAGACAGTAATACCTGGAATTATTTTGCAGTGTGCAAGCAAATAAGCTCTAGGTTATATAGCTTATAGGCGTTTACAAGTCCTATATATATATATATATATATATATATATATATAAACTAAATTTGGCATTAAATGACCTACAGTGGTTGATATGCCATAAAACCTAACCAACCAACCATCATTATTTGGCAAAGTCCTTTCTGATTCTGAAGCCCAAGATCATAAGATTCAGACATGTTTGGCAAAAGAAAATTAAAGATCTCTAATATGAGAGAAGGAACAATATTTTATTTACTTACATATATATGATCAGGGATACCTGACATTGCCTGGAGGAAAAAATAACTTCAAATCTTACAACACGTGTAAAAATATGTTAATTAATATATGTCATCTTTGAATAACAAAAAAAAAAAAGAAAGAGATTCAGTCTATCTCAATACCAGCCGGCTAGAAAAATGGTTCTAAAAAACACATAGCACTACAACAGGCTTTAAACATGTCAAACCTGGTTTTTGGAGCCTTGGATCTTTAAGTGGGTGGCTGTTTCACAGAAAGATAAGGCCCAAGGCAGAGCATATTCTCTTCTGATGGCCCCAAGAAACTCTGAGTATTCGATTAGCAGGACTTGTCACTCCGGCTGGAAGAACCCTTTCCTGATTAACATGTCTTCAGGGATTTAGCCATACTCACCATGCTTGCACAATTTCAGGTTGGTGAGGCTATTTGATCCATTTTTGGTAGTTTTTAATTCAATGTTGTCCTTCTAGATTGGTTGCCAGCCAGAACCAACAGCTGCAGGGAGAAGAGATAGATTCATGCCTTTTCCAGGCACAACTTTTGATGACTTCTGAACAGCTACACTTACAAGGTTTTGGTTATGGTACATAGAGATGAAGTAAAGGTCAAATTTACTGTCTATAGTACCATTTATTGTTAGCTACATTTGGTTACAGTGTTTAAAATGGTTGACTATTGTCATAGTTCTTTTTTGTGATTCGAGAGTTCATACAGGGTTGTTGTGTTCCTTCTGGTTGAAGGAAATTTGTTGCATTCATCCTTTCTTCTTCTTTCTCTTCTGGAGTTGTACATCTGGTCAAATTCACAACCAATGAATCACCAACCCTTGCATATGGTGTTATTACTACCTAATCCTACTAGAGATGCAATATGTTGTATGTTTTTTTCCCAGACACTTTCCAGTAGTGATGACTGTTGTGTTCGTCTCCCAGATCACAATATTATCAAAAAGTCATTTCTTTAACAGAATGAACATGTTGAATTTCAAACACAGGACACCTTTTTATTTTTTTTATGTATTTTTTTTATTTTCATTTAAAACAACTGAAAAAATTAAGTTTTATCTTGAAAATATTCAATTTTTATTTTAAATATTTTGCACAATATTTTATAAATAAAAAAAAAGTTTCTATCTTTCATTTGGCTAGGGAAAAAAAGCTATTTCTATCCAAATTTGACTCCTAGGAGTATTACACCTATTCTATTGTCTTTTTTTTTCTGCCTACATTCCCTAGCCCACGCTTTACCGTTTACCTCCAACAATGTAATTATTTGGCTGTAATAAAAATCATAAATGTCACAAACTAATTCTACCTGCAGTGACCTCTGTTATTAAATTTTATTTTGTCCAATCTAACATATTTGAGATCAAAAGATAGTTTCATACTTTATAGCAAATGATTGCAAATGAGTTAGAAATGTAATCCTGTGTGTTTTTTACCTCACAGAGTTTGATATCTACATATATCTACATATATATATATATATATATATATATATATATATATATGCATATATAAATTATTATCGAGATAACTTTTTTCTAATATTTCAAAAACCATCCAATCAATTCACACAAAATTTTCACACAATGTTGGCAACACTGACCTGCACAATCACTGAAATTTTCGTATTGATCTACGCAATGTAAACAAACTGGCGTCTGAAATATTTTTGAAATATTAGAAAAAAAGTTATCTCGATAATAATTTGGCACGCAGTGTGTATGTATATATATATATATATATATATATATATATGTGTGTGTGTGTATGTATGTACATATGCATGTGGCAAGTGGTCAGAACGTTTGCTTTCTGACCATGAGACCCAGGTTCAAATCTCACCAAGGTTGATTTGTCTGGAATGTGACTTCCTGATGTTATCGGACTGGATTGAGGTTGATCCCAATGTGCAGCACCTTTGGAAAGTGCCTGAAAACCATACCACAAGCTTTGTGAGTGAAAGTGGGTAGACGGTACTCTTGAAAGCCAGCAGAACGCCACAAGTCTTCATGACCGAGTGTTTGAGCATCCTGGCCTTGTTCGGATTGTTGACCACACTAGATAACACACTCTCTCTCCCAGAAACTGTAACTAAGGTCTGCTTAGCATAATTGCAGTATAAATCACGGGTGGGTGTTGAGCAAACACAAATGTGTCAGAGCGAGTGTCTGCAATAGGGATAGGCTAGCTGCCTGAGTAGACAGGTATCCTCGAATATGAGTGGCCAGCTATTATTTATGTATACATGCGTGTTTGTATGTATAAGTTGAAGATCAAATGTAGATCAGATATGGATAGGAATCCAACAAGATAATAAAATGAAATAAACAATTAGGAAATGTATCTCAATCT
Organism: Acanthosepion pharaonis; assembly: GCA_903632075.3. NCBI lineage: Eukaryota > Metazoa > Mollusca > Cephalopoda > Sepiida > Sepiidae > Acanthosepion > Acanthosepion pharaonis. The sequence continues at coordinate 916,198 of CAHIKZ030000011.1, read as the reverse complement.
AATCTCTCTCTCTCTCTCTCTCTCTCTCTCTCTCTCTCTCTCTCTCTCTCTATATATATATATATATATATATATATATATATATTATAAATTGATTTAAAATGTTTTTTTCGCTACACAGTTCTAACCATGTTTCAAAAATGGAAGCTAAAAGCCACAAATTTAATTTTGTGATTAAATTAAAGACATTAGTTCCATTTCATCCTCAAGAAAAATTTACTTGAGGATGAAATGGAACTAATGTCTTTAATTTAATCACAAAATTAAATTCGTGGCTTTTAGCTTCCATTTTTGAAACATGGTTAGAACTGTGTAGCAAAAAAAACATATTTTAAATCAATTAATTTATAATATTAATGCTCTGTAAATTTACAATTTGTAAAAATAAAAATATCTATAAGAACACCGGATTATATATCTTGCTGTTCTTTTTTTTTATTTATATATATATATATATATATATTTAATATTAGTGGTAAATATACACATACATATGCAAAATATATAGATATATATACATAGGTGCATACACATATATGTATATTTTTTGAATAAAAAATTCCGAGAGGATAGAATCCAGGTAGAATTCAATGTCCAGGACAGAATAAGGATATAATAAAAAGGCTTAAATATACCATGGAATATTAGTATACTAATATTAGTGTTTAAGCCTTTTTATTATATATATATATATATATAATGTGTGTGTGTTCTTTGGACTGAGGGATCAGAGATGAGCCAGGAAGCCTTGGTTGGCAACCAGTCTATGAGATGGAAAACTCTGAATTCAAACCTGCCTGGAGAGAGTTGACCTCCATCAGGCTGTCTCTTGCCCATGAAATGCTAATGCTGTTATAGCTACAGTAGATTTGTTGTTCATATGACCCTAAGGGATTACAGTAATCGTGTTTGTAAAAATATGCAACAGAATGGGGAAGATAGCAATATGAAAGTGTATGGAAAAAAAAAAACAGAAAAAAAAGTTGCTCTTGTTTTCAAAAAAAATTTTTTTCCAGAAATTCCTGGCAGAGCAGTTGAATAGATTCTCATCAGAATTTGAAAGAATATTCTTTAAATGGTTTTTTTCAGCTTCTAGCTATAAACTCTGTCTGTGGAACGTTTGACAAGGAGTAGAGATTGGGAAAGAGTGGTGTTCTTCTGTTTGTTTGTCTGCCTGTCTTTCCTCTAAAAAAAAAAAACAAAAAAAGTTACGGTGGAACCTCGGTTCACAAATTTAATTCATTCCTGAAGGCCGTTCATAAACCGAAACTATTTTTCCAATAGGAATCAATGTAGAAAAATAAGTCACAGTACAATAAAATTGTAATAAAAAGCACAACGCAACACATGAATGTATACAACACGGCAGTCGACTCAGAAATTATTCCGTGCAGGTTAACTCAGTTCGGCAATGTTGTTCAAAAAACAAAATTTTGTTCAATAACCAAGGCATTTTCATCTCAAATTTTCTGTCCAAAAACCTATTTTTTGACATGGGAGGATGCACTGCATTTTCTTCTCAAAGCCTATTTTTTTACTTAGAATTTTTACTGATATACATTTCTCCCAAAACACATCTACATATTTGAATGAGTATGCATTGGTACTTTTCTTTCTGTGTACAAATGATGTGTGCACCTAATGAAATATGTTTTTCCATATATATTTTCTACATACAGTATAAATATCTTGCTCAGCAGAATTACACACAAAAATTACTCACCACACTACTTTGCAGCCAAGTACCAAATATATATATATATATATATATATATATATATATATATATAAATGTGAATGTCAGTGTGTCACTGTGTCACATTTTTTCAACTTTACTCCTAGAGGCCATAGCCCAACATATCATACCATTTTGGAATCAGGCTGACTCTGTCAGCAAATTAAAAACATTCCAGGCTGGATTTGGATATGGACGTGCATTCCTGAAATTTTGGATTCCAAAATTTTCACTACTGCAATTGTTTTTGTGATTATTTCATTTACATGATTTTTTGCAACAAATTGTTTTTTATGATAACAATTTTTATAACTTGGAAATAAATTTGGGAATAATCAAAATTAACTGCAAAGTCACCCATGAAATAAAAATAATTGCTTGTATGGAAAGTAAGGACGTATCTAACACTTTCGCCCCAGCCTCTCAACCTCCAATGTCAGTCCAATGGTTTAATCCTGCTTCCTGCCCACATTGTGTTTGGTTTGATTCAGAAAGCAGACGTGATGTTCATCCATTCACGGTCGACTGAAGATGTAGACGTGGATGGAGAGTCTGCGCTAAGTAATTTAGAATGCAGCAAAAAAAAATTAATATTAATATCTGCAGAAAGCCAAACAAACAACTATTCAATGATTGAATTTGTTAATGTCTTTTATATATAGCAGAAAAGAATAGTATAGAAAAGAAATGGGTTACAGAAAAGAAAAGTAATTGACATAAAAACACATACACTGGATTCTTGACAGACAGAGAGTGTGTTATGATTAACTTGTTGTTAAATCGTCTCAGAACAATATACGACTCTTCTGATAGGGGAATAAGATTTCTGTATGTGGCTTAAAGTTTATAGTGGCATTCCTCCTTAGCAGTAGTAACAGTAGTAATAATATTCGTGGTAGCAGAAGCAGCAGTACTTATATCAACAGTACATGTTAGCAGATGCTTCGTTCCAATCTCTGACGTCACTTCCTCTCCTCCTCGAGTCTCCAACTCGACTCTCCACTGTCTCTAGCCCAACTCTTGCCCGGGCTAATTCTCTTCTGTCTGCCTCTTCTTCAGCATAACTATGCATTTATATAGATAAACCAGGCTGGTTACAACTGACCCTTGGACCTACTACTTCACACGTGATTATCACAAGGTTTTGGCTGTTTCAACCAAAATCATGTGAATTCTAAAGATCCTCCTTGCTTACTCATCTCTATTCCAAGTTTTAATCAATAAAAATTATTTCGACCATTTCCATTGTCATCTAATGACCCAGTTCCAATGGGTACAGCTCCTGCCCTAGATCAGGTTTCCCATCAGTCAATAAAAATGCTCTGATCTAATTTCACTGTTCAAATCCACTCCAATTTCACTAAAAACAAAATATACGTGTGTGTGTGCGTGTTTCCCAGACTCTCTCTGTCACACTTATGTACATCAAATTCTCTTTAAATCAAGTGGCAGCAGAAGAATTATTGTTGGACTTTTAAAAGGAAGTTCTTCTGTAGTTTATTTTGCCTATTGCATCTACTCCTTCCTACCTATTGTGATGAAGGCCTTTAAGCCAGCGCATATATATATATATATATATATATATATAGACTTATATATATGAGGACATTTAAGCCGGTGGGTGAAAATAAATAAATATACTGTTTGATACATTAAACAGAGCATCTACTCAACAAAAATCTAAAAGTATCCACTGATTTTAAAGTGATACAAATCTTTTGAATTAAGAAAAATCCATTCTAATAAATTCTCCTTGTTTACATTTGCATGCAGATATGAAAAACTTTTGAGAAATCTATGACTAGGAAATTTCATTTGAAAACATGAAATTGGCTTTTGCCTGAACATCTGTTTCTTTGTGACCAAATGGTAAGACGCACCAGGAGTAATTAATAAATAAATAAATAAATATATATATATATATATATATATATATATATATGAGAGTGCAATGGGTAAATTGTTGGCATTTTATATTTTTAATTTTGCACTTGTACATTGTTTGTTTTTTATTTTGTTGACTGCACAGTATAGTAGGGTCAGTTGGGCACTGTCTCTGAGAAAAAGAGCACCATGACGCAATTCACTCTGCCAGAAATTTGCAAACAGCATGCTGTACTGCTTGTCATTCGCACTAGAAACTCCAATACAAACATTTCAGACTGGGCATCAATCTAAGGACAATGCAGAGTATTCAGAAAGAGTTGGATGAGTTTAATGGTGATTATGAAGGTACAGCAGCTTGGAAAACTCACTCTGATAATTCTGTTAAGAACTCCTGGATCTGTTGGTGAGAGTCTCAGACTCAACACAGTGCTTTGAGGAGGTAGTGGTACCCTGGGCAAAGAAGGTGGTTGCTGGACCATGACACAAAACCAGGAGAACCCAGTTATGCCTATCAAACAATTTCTGTGACCACATCACCTCTTACATCTGGCCATCTAATTCCTCAGACTGTGACCCCCTTGATTATCATGTGTGGGGTGCAGTTGAGCAAGAGACCAACAAAACTCCTTATAACACCAAAGATGGCAAGGATTATGGCAGTATTCACCAACTTAAAAAAGGAGGCCGTCCAGAAGTGTTGCAGGAGATTCTAAAGTTTTTGGAGACTGGTTAATGCCAATGGTGATTTTATTGAATAAATTTACTCTTTAGTATTTCAAACTATTTTTGTGTAATTTTGGTAAATATATCTGTTTAAATGAGATGTCAGTGTTATTTTAATTTTTACATAATTTAATCAACAATTTATCCATCATTTAACCCTCTGTTATATATATATATATATATGAGGCATGTGGAGTGGCTTGTATTGTGGAATCAGAGAACCGAGTTTGAATTCCAGTTGAATCCATTACATTCAATTCGGTGCTAATACCCTTGGGAAAGGTATTAATCCTCTTCTTCTCCCTCCAGCTATGAGTACATAGCAGGACCCACTGGGTTCTATAGACTTAGATGGTAACTGGTCTAGAAGAAGGACAACTCTGAATTCAAAACCTGCGGAGGGTCATTTGGGAGCCTTGTGGCACATACTGCACCCGGTTTCAGTATTCGGCTCTTCAAAAAGTGTGGTTGGTTCTGCACAAAGCTTTTATCACTATAATCAAATCATATGTGCTGGTGTCTGGCTGTCGGTTCCTAGGAACTGAGTTGCCTGACCCTCATACGTCTAATACAACAGGAGAGTCCACCATATATATATATATATATATATATATATATATATATATATTTGGTTGGATTGATGTGAGTTTGAGGGTCACAGACTCACATCAATCCAACCAAATATGTTAGCTCTATCTCTGGTATTGAACAACTTTCTAATAAGTACCGCATATATAATATAAATAATTATATATATATATATATATATATATATATATATATATATATATATATATATATATTCATATACACACACACACACACACATATATATATATATATATATATATATTAAAAAAAAGAAAATTTTAACGTTTTGGGTGAATTGTGGATTTTTACAAAAAAAAATAACTACTTTTTGTTTTTACAAAATTTCAATTGTTTTGTTTCTGGTCTGGTCTCAGAACTCTTCATTGACAATTTAGAAATGAAAATTTTATATTGCTAAAATAAACAGAATTTTCTTCATATCGAGAAATATTCCACATTCAACATTCTGAAGAAAAATTAATTTTTTTTCTAATATGTCTCAAAAAAGTTCTGCGATTTCACCTGAAGACCTTAATTGTTTATGACCCTTCACCAGACCAGAAACACGGTCTGAAATTATGTAAAACAAAGTATAATATTTTTCTCAATAAATCCACATTACAACCAAAAAACGTTTGCAGCACCCCTCTCCTTTTTAATATATATATTTTTCTCTCGTTGGAACCACTACAACATATTTTTTTATATATATATATATATATATATATATATATATATATATATATATATATATATATATATATATGTAATGAATTATTTATCTAACACTATTTGTTTATTACTATAAAAGTATTTGAGCTGCTATCCCTATTTTCTTAAACAATGAAATTAATACCAACTGGCCGAGATTGAGATTTCCGACTGAAGAAAGAAAGTGCCTCTCAACAGGAATCGAACCTATATCCTTTTTCCATCAGGAAAGCATATCTATGGTCAAAACATTCCTTTATCAATTTGGCAACAACATTGATAGAGAAAGGTTTGATTTATCTATTTCAGAAGAATTCTTCTCATTGCAACAATCTACAAATCTATATCTGCTAGTTTAAGTTTCATGCCTCAAAATGTGAATGACAGATGGATTTTGGGATGGATTTTTTAGCCGACATTAATTTTTTATTGCTGAATGAAGATCAAATGCAGATTAAATATGGATCGGAATCCAACATAATGATAATATAAAGAACAAATAGTAAACGTTTATCAATCTAACATGTTTAACTTTTATTAAAACGTTAATTTATAGAAGCTTTAATAAAACTTAATCATCATAGATTGATAAACGTTTCCTTTTTGTTCTTTATTTTGTATTTCTGTAAAATACATATATTGATATATATTTACTAGATGCACGGGTGTATAAGATGCACCCCAGTTTCAGGGTAGGGCAAATCAAGAAAAAATTAGTAATTAGTAAAATTATTAGTAAATGGTACAACCTAAGTTATATTTATGAGGTATTATTTTGGTTAAACAAGCCATGATTACAGTTAAACAAAAAATAATAAGAAAAAAGAACACTAACCTATAAAAACTTTACTATATCCTTTATATAATCTGTACAACTTGCATCTTGTAAATGTCTTAGTGGAATAATTAGGAAATAAAAAATCTGATTGTATACCAATGCAAATGGAAGTTATTGCAAGAAAAATATTAATGAAACAAATATATTTTACAAATATATAATTTGAATTTATTGCATATAATTTTAGTGAAACAAAGTACTAATATTAAACATGATGAAATTAATATAATGAATATTATCAATGATAACACTTTTAATCTGCATTATAACCTTTTAAATAATGACAATAGGTATATTGAAAGTTACTCTAAAATCTAAGCTAATAGGAGTTGCCAGGTTGCTAATTTCGGATGACTATTACGAATTTTAAACCTACATATGATATATAAGACACAGGAGAATTTTAAAAGAGATTTTTATTAAAAAAATGTGCACCTTATATGCCATCAAATACGGTACTTAAAAATCACTTATAAGTGTACCCCCCAAATATAATGTTTATAGTAATAAAAATATGTGTGTATGTGAATACTTGCATGTACATATTTATATATATATATATATTATATATCTATTGGTATAAATAAAACGGTGCTCAATGCAATATAACACACCTATTAAGTATATATTAATAAATATACATAATATCCCATGCCAACAGTACAACTCAGAATTTCTTACATTAGGTAATCTCCAAATTGTACTGTTAGCATGGGGTATTATGTATATTTAGTAATATATTGTGTATTTAGGCAGAAATCCCTCTTTTATACATGTTTCATTAAAGATGAATGACAATGTACTGCGATTAAGCTTTTTATTTAATTCTTCTTGTGTTCGAACAAGAGTTTTCTTTTCTGAACACAAAGTGTGTAAAACTGTTCAAATGTTCTGTATTTCCAAGTGCTTTCAGTTATACTTTTAACGATTATCAAGGATGATTTTATTTTTGCATTTTAACTAAATGTATGGGCTGTCTGTATGCATCTAGAGTTATAGGGTTGTCTTATTTTCCAAACACAGTCAGCACATTATGGCCATGTTCATAGTTAATATTAATGAGTGTTGGCCTTTTCTTTTTTATTATTAAGACCGCCATTATTTTTAATCTATTTTTACATGTTTGTGTTTTCTACTAGAATGTTTCAGATGGAGTCTGGGAGGTTTTTGGGGAAAAAATGTATGGCAAAGTGGAAAAAGTTTTTACATGACCTGTTTCATCCTTTAGGACTTCATTGGACTAAATTTGTTATGTTGGTGCAACTAAACATGTGTACAAATGAGAGATGCTGGGAATTTTAGCTCTGTGTGTATTTTGATTAAATTTCCAGTGAATATATATTAAAATATATTAAGGCTTTGCACTCTTAGGGGGCTGCTTATTTTATTCATATATATATATATACACACATACACACACTAGCTGATGAAAAGCCACCTTATCGGAGAGCATTTAAGCTAGCTCCTGCAGAAGGCCCTTGATTGGACCTTTGGCTTATTCAGGAGTTTGATAGTCCCTAAGTCTTTGCATATTCTCAGCATTAGAAGCTGTCCTGGCTACTCTTTGATTTGGGTTTTCATATGCTTAGGACTTTCTTTTTCTCACTGCAGCCTTGGCTCCTTTTATTATAATCTGGTCCTCTCTTGGCAGAGATTTCTTTTTGTGAGACAAACTGATGTCATGTGATAAACAGCAATAAACTATAGAAGAACTCAAAATTGATTGCTGCATTTAAGTATTGTATTACCTTTTAAAAGTTAGATGATAATTCTTCTGCCACCACCTAATTTAAAGACAATTTGATGTGCATATGTCCTTACTTTCTGTACAAACAATTATTTTTATTTCATCAGTGACTTCCACTGGATTTTGCAATTTATTTTAATCCTTCCCAAATTTATTTCCAGGTTACAAAATTGTTATTGTACAAAAAATTTATTGCAAAAAATTACATAAAAAAAATCTGCGAAAACAATCACAGTAATGAAAACTTGAAAAGCCAAAATTTCTGTAACATGAGCTATTGAAAGTTAGAGTTGTGTCCTGTTAATTGAAAAAGTATAATACAGTGACATTTGCAGTTATTTTATATATATATATATATATATATATATATAGTATTAAACTCTTGCATTGCTACTGGTAAGGAACTAAATATATATTTATTATTAGATTAAATTTTAGCTCTGTTGTTATACATCGAGCAATCTTTTATTACCACCACCATTCAATATGCAATACTTTATATAATTTGTATGTGAGTGAAAAGTAGGATTGACATGCCGAGTTCAAATTTCAGCCAAGGTGTTTTATTCACTTTCGCACAAATACCGTAAGGGTATAAATCTATTTCTTCTCCTTGCCCCAGCTATGGGTTAAATAGCAGGGCAGATTTGACTCTGTAGCCTTGGTTGGCAACTATATGTTGGAAAACCCTGAATTCAAACATGGGGACGGTTTTGGGGGACTTTGTGGCACAATGTGTGGAATTTCTCTGTTCTCAGTTCTTTCATGAAATATGGCTGATTTAAAACAAAAGCCTTTATCACTATAATCAAATCTCATGTATGTAGTCTGACGGTTCAGTACTAAAAAGTGAACTGTCAGACCCTCATGCATGAAAATCAATGGAAAAATAACTGTAGAATTAGTGTCATGATTAAATGTAAATAAATGACAGCACTACCCAACAAACAGAATTGGGAATAAACAAGAAAAAGAAAAGAACAGGGCAAAAAAATAATACAAAGCAAACAAACAATATATGTTAGGCAAATTAACACCAGAAAAAGACAAATGAAATTCCTAGGGTATATAATGAGGAAAGAGTGTAGAGTGAGTGGTTAGGGTTAGATGTGAATGAATGGCAGGACTGCCCAACAAACAGAATTGGCAAAGTTTGCAATAAACAAGAGAAAGATCAGAACAAAAAATAATATAAAGCAAGGCAAATTAACAGTAATAAGACAAAGCAACAGTAATATGGCAAAAAGTTCAAAAACTAAGATTTGGGGTTGATACACAAATGTAAATTCAGATAATTCATGTTGTGTTAAAGACAAGACAGATCAGGATTGAGTCATATAAAACCAAGAATCGGCCTGTTTTATTGACTATGAAAAATTCCCAGCATGCATTTGTGTGGTTTTTGCCTATAAACTGAGGTTGGAAAGTGTTTTGCAGTCATTCTCCAAGGGGACTGGAACCAACGTATTCAAGTCTTAAAATCATTTAATCCCTGGTGCTAAAATCTATTCCACCACCATATTGTGTGAACCCATGTTCATTTCAAACTCTGCACTATTGACAACGGTAAACACTCTGTCAACTATCTCTCAATTTTTTCTTTCCTTGAAAATGGCCAACAAAATTACTGAAATAGTACACACAAGTTCCTTTTCAAGTTCTCACCTGACATCAGACAACTTATTCATCACCATGAGAACTCCCCCAAAAGATTAGTAACCATTCCTTCTCAACAAAACATGCTTAAAAGATTTGCTGTCTAAATATACTATGTTTCAAATATTTAACCTGATGGCTTCTTGCTTGTTTTCAAGTATACACATCTGTTAGTATAGCGAGCTGAGTCATGTATGCCAAGTTAGAAAACTTCATTTTATTTCTAAACACACTATTAAAGATGATCCTCCACAATATAAGGGTTGTTGCGGACACAGGTTCAAGACCTACTGAAAGGCACATCAACTTTATTATTTGTAAGATGTGCGGTTATCGGCTTGGAACAAAACACCAGAGAGCAGATTTTGAAATCCAAGTGAATTTTGTTACATTGTGGCAACCAATCTAGGAGAAGGAGAACTCTGAATTGAAAACCATATATAGCTATGGCAAAGCTCATACTAATGAAAGAACCATGGAATTTACAATGACTATAATCCTGATTGCAGTCAACCTTGGTGAAATACTTTTTGAAAAACTCTCAAATGCTCAGGATGATAAAAGTCAATTACACTGTTTAACATTGTGGAACAAACTCCTGGCAGGATGATTTTCCGATCACTACAATCTTGTTCAAGGGTAGAGTTAACCGTTATCTTTCCTACATAACCTCATGAATAGTGCTTCTTGCCTCCCCTTATGCTCGTACAACACCACACAGTAACCCTCTAGCTTGAGGGGCTCTTGGGCCAAATATTGAGGAACAATATAAAAATCCTTCTACCTTAAGTGGCACTTTGGACCTGTATTGGGTGAGCAATTATATAAAAAAGAGCTCTACCTTGAGTGGACTTGTATTGGCTGAACAAGTGAAACATTTGTAATGAATCTTTTTATTCTGTCAAAGTCTCAAGGGGAACAACTTAGTTGTCATAACAATATATTTTACTTTAGGTACAAAAATAATATTCACTAGTCAATAAACATAGACAACATGAAAAGAATCAACATTCATGAACATAATTTTATTAAATAACACAAAAAAAAAAAATTGACAAGGTATATCATTCCACATGCTAATAATAAAGATAATAACACCTAAAGTAAAATATGAATGAATAATAAAATTCACTCTTTCAGAAAAGATATGTTGTTTTTTTTGAATTTTGATTTTTTTTTTTTTTTTTTTTGCATTGAAAAAAAAAAAAAAGGCCTCTCAAGTCACAATTTTCAAACAGAAAAATAAAGTTTTTAAAAGTTCATATTATTTTACTTTTCTCTTTCTTGCTTTCCAAGGATGCTTTTGGGCTGGTTTACTAACGTTGATGACAAATTCCTTTTTCCTTGGTTTTCAAATGGCAAATTGAAGTATATAATATTTCTTAGCCATTATGTTTATTTTTTTCTCGTAAATTTGAAGAAAGTTCACAATTCCATAATTTTGTGACAAAAAATATAGTATATTTGTATGTATAATTCTTTTTACTGAAATTTAAAATTTTCCAAACAGCTTGCAACCAAATAAAATACTTACAACTGCTATAAGTAAATAAAAGAGAAATTTCAGTTTACCCTATATATATATATATATTTTCTTACAGCATTTTATATAAATAAATGTTACAATAAATCACAAAATTCACATGTTATTTTAATGGAAAAAAGCATTTTGATAACACTTTAAAAAAAAAAAGCAATTTTAGTTTCTTATTAAAATTGCAATAAATTTACAAGCAAAGAGATGGGTAATTTTCACTCCTCTTCTTTTAAAATAAAATATTAGAATAAACATTCTGTGTCATATTCTTTACACATGAAGAATATTTTTTAACTTATAGTATTCTAAAAAATAAATAATTTTTGCTATGGAAAAATTAAATTTAAAATCTTTTGGCTTAAATATTTTTTCACTAAAAATATACTTTTCTCTGTTTAAAGATAAATTTATGCCTCTCCTCTGGAAGGATAGATCTAGAAAATACTGTAACCTATTCAAAAAGAAATTAAAAAATTCATTTAATTTGGATTAAAATTTTAACGTTGCAAATATATATTTATGAATTTTACCCAACTGAGCAGAATGACATTCAAGTCCAATCTAAATTTATTTTTTACAGTTTTCTTTGTTAAAAAAAAAAAAATTCCGGAAGCTGATGAAAACAAATAAAACAAACAAAGCTTGTTTAAATTTGACCAATAAAAATACTAGTAAGTTAAGTTAGCGACCACTGTTGTTATAAACAAACCACCTAGCAACTGCGGTTGTTAAAAACAAATGTTTTCTTTAAAAAGTAATGGAAGCATTTAATTTCAAAATATAACCATTTTAACTAACATTTTTATTTATTTATTTTTATCAAATAATTTTTTTTCTTTCTCTTTTATTAATATTTTCTTTAAAATCTGATTTTCTAATGTATTTTATTAAATAAATTTTTGCATAATAGTTTAAAAAAGCTCTTCCTTCAGTGATTCTGGAGCCTTGTATTAGGTGAACAATAGTATAAAAACCTCTACCTTGAGTGGGTCTCAAATCTTGTATTGATTGAAAAATACTATAAAAAAAGGGGGGGATATTGAAATTTGAAAAATGTATTTCTACGCTGCTTTATAGTAGTTATAATTACAAGCAGCATAAGTTTGGCTCAAATCAGTTTTTCTTCATCAAAACGGAGAAATTAAGTCCTTATAGAACGATGATGTGGATATTTGATTTCAAAAGGTTTCATATCAACTTTCTCTTAATCTATTAATTATGAACAGCCCTTCTGATGTATGAGTTGGGTCTTCTTCTAGGCTCTGCCTTAATCCTCCAATGCCTAGGCTGTCTTTCTGATGTTTCGGTGGTTCTGAACTTTGATAATAAAGACAAATGAACAGCCCTTCTGATGTATGAGTTGGGTCTTCTTCTAGGCTCTGCCTTAATCCTCCAATACCTTGGCTGTCTTTATGATGTTTCAGTGATTCTGAATTGAGTTGATAATAAAGACAAGATGAATGAATTGGGTCTTTTTTTGGGCTCTCCTTTATCCACTAATGTCCAGGCTGTCCTTTTGATCTTTTCAGTGGTTCTGAATTCATTTGATAACAAGGACAGATGAACAGCCTTTAAATTGGAATCACCATTCAAAATGGCAGAAATTGATAGTAGCCAGATGTCAGTGGGATCAACACAAATTCTTATAATTACGGCCTTTGAAATTCTTGCCGGTTATCAGTTTGAATCTTTTGCAGGCTTCCTATTCAAATTTCTCCTTTTGCAAACATTCTCAACTTTAAAACTGTTGCCTTTTTTCTTTTGATCTCTTGTAGGTACCGCCACAGAAAATGCAATAGCTAAGGTCTAAAATAAATTTTTAAAAATGAAAAATATTTCTTGAAGTTTTAAATGCTTTGCTGGATTTTCGAAAAATAATTTCATTCATTTGTGAATAAGTCCAAAAAGTTTAATTAAAATCCAACAATTATTTGATTTTTGAAAATTTCCAAATCAATGTGTCTTTCATTGCAAAAAAGACACTAAAATTTGCTATGCTAGTTCATAGTCCATCCATTGACACAAGAAAAACAGGATTTTTAACCAAAATTTTGAATGTTCTAAAAAGGATTAAAAAATTTTTTAAAAATAATCAAAAAATACTTTGATCTTTCCTTTTACTAGTAGATTTTGACGAGAAAAACTTTGTTTTCATAAAGTTTAGGGCCTTTTTTATTTCATTGGCATGCTCTTTATTGGTGAATTAATAAAGGTACCTATTTTAAATTTTCTAGTATTTTTTAATCTTTTTTTTAAACAAAAATATATATATATATATATATATATATATATATATACTGGGACATTCAGTTCCAGACTGAGAGAGTTAAGTTTGGTAATCATTAACAAGGTTAAAAAAAAAAGAAAAAGATCTGTCATATTGTTATTGTACCAGCAGACCACAGAGTAAAAAGAAAAGAAAGAAAAAAGTATTAGGACTTTGCTTGAGGGCTGTTAAGCTTATGGAACATGATAGTTAAGGTTTAGCTAAAAAAAGGACAGTGGCCAAAACACTAGAAGTGAATTATTAATTAACGAAAGATATGAGACAGAACAATAACCTAGTGGATTAAAGTGTTGGGTTGTGAGTTGGGTAACATAGCATATGTGAGTTCAATCCCTGGGCAAAGTTATGCAGGCTTAGACTCATTGGAAACAGGGTAAGTGATAACTGAGCAATACTAAATAAGAACAAGGGAGAACCCTAACCCTATCCCTAGACATGAGCAGCAAGATGGGAACTGTTTGCCCCCACAGATTAAATAAAAGGTTCAGTATGAAATACCTCAAAGTTTACAAGATTGACAAATACTTGAAGCAATCTCATATATATATCTGCAATCTATATATATATATATATATATATATATATATATATATATATATATATATATATATATATATAATATAAGGATTTTAAATTTAAAGAGTTAGACAAACAAGATATTTTTCACCTAAGCGGATTGTCAGAGAAATGAGATGTTCCCTGACAATCTGCTTAGGTGAAACCTTGGTAGGTTTGTCTGGCTCTTTAGGTTTAATTAGGTTTGCTCTACTTAATGTATTAAGCACTTTATTTAGTTACTTTGCTGACTCATATCAGGATTTTTTTCTTTGGATTTGGATGCTAGATGATTATCTTCAGCTGACGTACATGTTCTTTGTTCTTTCTTTTTTTATACCTTTTTTTCCCTTTGGTATTGGTTTGATTATTTGCAAATCAAGACACTGAAGGTTTTCCGGACAAGTATAATTCCTTATACTATTACTAGTATATATATATATATATATATATATATATATATATTTATTTATTTATTTATATTTATTTATTTATTTATATTTATATATATTTATTTATATATTATATATATTTATTTATATATATATATATATATATATATATTTATTTATATATATATATATATATATATATTTATATATATATATATTTTTTATTTATATAATCAGTAGGTTTGTTTAAATAATCTATACATATCATGTCGATTAGTTTTTTTTGAGATCCTTTCAAGTTCACGGATTAATTTTTAGGTAGATTTAGAAAAATGAGTCAGAAATATATCAAAATTTGAAGTTTGAAATTCAGAACACTGCATAAGCAGTAAAAAAAAAAACAAAAAAAATAAACAGTTGAAATGTTTTAAATTCACAGAAGCACATATACATACTCACAGACAATTTAAACCCCTGAAGATGGTCTCAGATGAGATTCAAAGTACTTGGGAAAATAAAAACTATTTAAAAGAAAATTTTGGTATTTTTCTTACTCAAATTTTCTATGTCTACCAACAAATTAATCCACAAACTTCAAAGTATCACAATGAAGACTAATTGACATGATATGTCTAAATTATTTAACCAAACCTGTTTGAATGAAAATATGCTGCCTAAACATACACAATTTATATATATATATATATATATATATATATATATATATATATATATATATATATAAATTATTATACACTTGAGTGTTGGTGCTAATAAAATAGTGTTTCAATGTATAATACCAGAGCTATAATTTATATTACTAATAAATAAACATTTTTTCCACATCTTCATGCACGTGTTTTATTAGTTATTTATTTTATTTTTTACATTTCCCACCCCCATTCCTGTAAATGGACTGCTCCATTATCATCATAGTATTGTATAATTATACAGTGTTAATAATATAATATATTTTTCTCATATTCTCTCACACTCAGTAACCCCTTGCTTCTTAGTGGCTTTATTGCCTTGCTTAGGTGTAATGATAAAAATATAAATATAAACATAAATATTTAAGTTGTGTAATGGTCAGTTTTCAGCACCTGATGATTGCATTGTGCATGAAACTAAGAATAGTGCTACAGTGTGCATAGAAATATTAATAAACACTACATGATTTTTAGTTTTAGTTTTGCATCTCATGCAATTTTCAGACTGTGCCATTACTCTTTAAGTGAGTTCTGTATATAATCCACTGGGGGGGGAGGTAAGGAAGAAACCAACCCTTCCAATTTATTTTCTTCTGAACTAATACTTTGAATTACATATCATTATTACTTTCAGATTGCTTATTTTATTTAGGTACGTCCACTGAATTTTCAATACCTAAGGTTTAAAATGAATTTTTTAAAATGAAAAAACATCCTTGAATATTTCATTTCAGCTTTAATTGAAAGCTAAATGATTAAATTTACTATTTTAATATAAGTAAAATATTCTGGTGTATTTCAAATAGAAATTATATAGATCGGAATCTCAACTTTTTGGTTGATTTCAGAAAATCTTACAGCAACCATTTTCTTAAAATTAAGAAATTTGTAAACAAAGCAAAATTATCAGTTTTAAAAATCTTCTAAAAATAAAATATACATTTGTGACATGTTATTTGAGTAAAATTAGCAAATTTAAAGTTAAATTAATCTGATTTGAAATAAACATTACTTATAGCATAAAAAGTAACAAAGTATTTCTTAATGACTAGTCCTGTTTTTCTTTTGTCTTTATTGATGTATCAATAAATTCCGAGGTGTTGACAGCTAGTATGGATGACCAGAATTGACATAAATTTGTGAAATCTAAGTGAATGCATTTTTGGGGTGATTTTTAACTACATATTAATTTTTATAAATTAAAATATTTTCAGCAATTATCTAATATTTTGTTATGTTTGAAAATGCTTTATGAAATTTGGGTTAGTCTTAAGTTTACTAAATTAAACAAAAAATTAATTTATTGAAGTATGACCCAAACTAAAATAAATACGTAAAATAAAAATATTTAGTGAAATAGTGATTTTTAAAAAAGTAAAACTTACTTTAAAATTTTAAAGGAATGATTTGCAAAGACGTTAACAATGAAAGATAACTGAATAATGAAAGTGAAAGAATTGCAGAGTACCAGACAACTCTTAAATCACGTGACCTTTTAAAGGATAATATCATTTATGGTTTACCATAGTTACAAATTGGGAAAGTTTATACACTAAAAAAGTTTTTTTGTTTTTTTTTAAAAATATTGGCTACAAATGACTATTATGAGCTTTTCAATTCTTGATTCATAAATATAGTTTTCAGTTAATAACAGTATCACCTAAATGCCTGAAGTAATACAGAATTTAAAAACAATGTTTTTATATTAAAAATTATTCAATTAAATTTTTTTTAAAAAATTTAAACAATTCTTGTAATATTATTCGTCTAAAAAAAAATTTTTCTCAAGGCAATAGCATCCTTAATAAATTTTAGTTATAAAAGCAATTAAAAGCTTTTCTAATTAAATAATGTCATAGTTTTATTGCATTTTTTATTTTACAATTCAGAGCAGATCTTTGGTGAATGGGGTAACTTTTTAACAAAAAAATGATTTACAATCTTAAAGGATTCCTGCTTTTACCTAAAAAAAAAAAAAAATCCCCACCCTAAAAACTGAATTTCTTGAAATTTCATTAAATTATGTGGGTGGTAACATATGTAAAAAAAAAAAAAAAATTTTTTTTACCAAGGTTTCTAAAAACAAATTTCAAAAATAATTTAATTCATTTCTGAATATGTCCTGAAAGTTTCATTAAAATTTGACAATTATTTGAATTTTGCAAGAATTTTCAAATCGATGTGTTTTTCACTGGGAAAAAAAGCACAAAAACGCTAATCAAACTTATTACATCAATCGTTGATGTAAACAAAACAAGATTTTTAACTAAAATTTCAAATGTGCCAGAAAGGATTAAAAAATAACAAAAAATAATATGGCCTTTCCTCTTAATAATAAATATTTTGACAATAAAACTTTTTATTGAGTTTGGGGCCTTTTTTTATCATGCTATGCTGTTTTCCCATGAAAAAAAGGAGGTAGCTTATTTTATTTATATATTATTTTAAAATATTATTTTATTTATATATTTCATTTATTTATTGTGTATATTTTTCTTTTAATCCAAATTTTGGTATTAGTAAATTTTGCTATTGGTAAACTTTATTACATTTGAGTTTTGAGATTTTATTAGTCATTTTGTTCTGGATGTGATGGTAGGTAGCGTAGTAGGAATTTGATTTTGAGAGTTCCACAAGCGAGAAGTGCAATAGAAGAAACTGTTAGCATATGTCTAGCCATTTCAACTGTAAAATGATGAAAGCTTATTGCTAATCTAGTACTGTGCTTAAATTCCTAAAGTTTAGATACCATAGAGGAAAGGTCATCGGGACAATTACTATGAAAGTATTGATAGAAAAGGCACAGGGAAGCTATGTTATGGTAGTGGGAAAGTGACTGAATCTGAAATGCCAGATCAAGACCATTAACATTGCAGATTCTTCTTTATTATAAATCACTATTAACACATCTGTCACTGAAACCTGCATTTGAATATATTTCATCTTTTTCTCAACAATAGTTTTACTGTGTTTGTGTGTGAATAGAGGAGCTACTTTAATAAATCTATACATTTTATTTACACTATCTATACTTGGACAATTGTCCTCATCTTTGTTGTTTTTGTCATAACATTTTTGTCTATTGTGCCTTCCTCAGGTGTATATTGATCTGCGTAATCTGCAGGGAATCCTGACAGGATAAACTATTCTCATTCCACTGGTTATGTCTATGGATATCGTCTAGTTCGTATTTTATTTAGCACTGTTCAGTTACTTCCACTGAATATACAAGTAGACACTGTCCAACTCAGGGATTGAACTCACAACTATGGCACCAAATTCACAAACCAATGCTTTTACTGATTAGTCCATTGTCCTGTAGTCTTTCACTGCAAATTAAACAACCTTTAGCTCCATCTGTTATCTTTTCTTGGTGTTATTCTTAACATTGATCTATTGTTCTTTATGCGTTTCTAAGTTTGTTGTTACTTAAAACAAAATTGTTTGTCATACCTGTATCTCATCACTGGCTTTATACATTCATTATGTACTTGATGTTTGAAATATATTTTCAAAGTTCTTTTCATAATATCTCTTTTTATTCAGTACTTTCCAGCCAAACATTATATATTAATTTAATTTCCAGTTTTTTCTTAACTGTTATCACATGACCTAAAGAGTTGTATTCCTGGATTTACTCCAGTTCTTCATCTTCAGTTATATTTTTCTCAAAGTATTAGAGTTAAGTATTATTTTTGTTTGATTTCTGTTAAGTTTTAAACTTAACCAATCTTGATAACTTTTCCTATTCAAGTCATTATACTTATATGTATATATTCATGCAAACATAAAAAACTTAAACAGCTTCAGCAATTTGTTAAGTTTTATAGCATTTCCCCTGTTTCTCTGGATATTTTATGCCTCCCTGGAATTCTCTTTCAGTAAATTAAATTTTTAAAAAAAATTTTCCCTGAGGATGTCATTTTGTGTTTTAAGTTTCAAAGTATTTTAAGCAGCCTTATTTATCCAAAATTTTTCACAGACTTTATTCCTGGAACTAAAAGCCAGTGGTTGTTTGGTAGGTTATGTGTGGAGGAAAGTGTGTGTACAAAGATATCCGTTTTCTTTGCAGTGGTGGGGGTAGTGTGAATGCAAGCGATGGAAGAATAGAAAATATTTTTTTTAAATTCTTACATATTTTTGTAGATATTTAGGTTTTACATTTTTCAGTTTTATCTTTATTTTTTTTTTTTTCAAAGTGGCTTTAAATTAGGTTAATGCAGACCCACATCTCCTGCTAAAATAAACTTATGGAGTTGAAATTAAAATAGTTCAGCTGCGTGCTAATAAATTGCTTCCAATATATTTGTTGTAAAATCATCAACAACAAAAAATTCAAATGGGGAAATTAACAATGGTAGACAACTCTGAGAGGAAAAGACAAAGAAAAAAAATGAAATGACCATTCAAGCAAGATTTTAAAAATGGCATACATCTCTGTGCAATCAAGCATAGATGTCCTGGGTTTGGCTTCCTAGTTAAGTTAAATCCTGGAAAATTAATTCAGTTAGCTTACTTGGAGACACCACCATTGGCCCATTAGGACATTTTTATGTTCAATCCATGTTTTTCTTTCACTATAATAAATGTTTAAAGTAATTATATATATATATATATTATATATATATATATATATATATATATATATATAAATAGGAAAGAACTCGTTAGGTAAATAATCCAAAGTTCTTTAGTATTTTTTTATTATTTTTAAAAAATAGTGCCTTATATAAAAGTAGAGCATAAATATAATTATTCATTTAAAAATATGATTCCAACGCTACATAAGAGTTCTCATGTTTCAAAACAAGAGCTGACTCTTGTTTTTTGAAACATGAGAACTCTTATGTAGCATTGAAATCATATTTTTTAAATAAATAATTATATATATATATATATATATGTTTGTGTGTGTGTAAAAGTGAACATTGAAACAATACCTGTCGCCTCTGAGTGTTGACTTCAGTGTTCACTTTTATATTTACATATGCTCTATCTCTGATATTGAGCACTTTATCCCATAAATATAGCATTCCTTAAAACTATATTTCTTTTTATATGACTTTTTATATGTATAATGACTCTTTGAAGAAAGTGAACTTTACCTGCAGTTTTAATTTATTTTTAATCATTATTTTTAATCATAAATTTTGGTCATTCCTTGTATTGGTTAAACAGCCTTTGTTAAGTTGTTTTTATGATAAAGGCCGGAAGATTTCTGAGTTTCAGAATTCCCTCCTTGGTCATTTGGATAGTTTTATTGATTGCTGGGAAAGGGATGTGTGTGTTGAGTGTATGTTATCTTTTAATGTTTTGGAAGTGTGTGTGATGTGTGTATGTGTATATATTTATGTGAGTGTGTACTTATGTGTGAGACCTCAACACTTCTGCAAGCATGACAGTCTTGTGTGGGTAGGATTTGATTTATGGGATTATACATTCTATCTATGTTGTTAAATTTGTCTGGACAAAGTGTTTTGAGGTGCAAAATCCATTTTTCTTCATGTTCCTCTTGTATTTTTCTAAGATTATCTTTTCTGACTATTTCTCTTTTTTCAATTATAGTGAATTTTGCATATATATATATATATATATATATATATATATATATAATAAATCCATTAGTATATAATCCAAGAGGATCAAATATTAAAACTGACACACAAAAAGAGCTCAATGTATTTACTATAACAGAGCATATAAATTACATTACCTCATTTGGGGATAGATCTATTTCAGCCAACATTAAGTACGTTGATCTTATTCAACCCCAGTGAATGAACTGTATTTGCCTCAGAATAGAGACTTGAAAGTTCTGTAGCAAATTTTCGACTGCTGTCAAAGTTAAATTTTAAGTCTCTAATTCTGAGGCAAATACAGTTCTTACAGTACTGTACTTAAATCAGACAATAATAGGGAAAAATTATGTAACTGTAGAAACCTAGAAGACTGCCCATTAGAAAATAAATGCTGCATTAAATCTGTGGTATACCAATGTACTATATCATCCACTGAGAACCCGAGCACTAATAAGATATACATTGGGTCCACGAAGAATGATTTTAAAGATAGATGGAGGCAGCATAAGTGTTCTTTCAATAATATAAACAAAAGAAATCAGACTTCCCTATCTAAATAATTTTGGCATTTGAAGGAAATAAATAGGACACCTAAAGTTAAATGGAAAATTATTAACAAGGCTAGAACATGTAAAACTTGGGATGACCCATGCCCCTTTATGCCCCATGAGAAATTGCACATAATTAAGCTTCTAAATAATAATAATCTATTAAAATAATAGACACGAGTTAACGGTTTTTTTGTAGGCGTCATCAGATTTTTGGTTTGAACTATTAGCTAAAAACTAGCATACAAATATAATAACTTGTTTAATCCATAGCCCACTCATCAGATTCATAGTTTGAATAATTAACTAAAAAACATGCATACAATATAACACCCTTCATAATCCATAGCCAAATAAATAGTTTAAATACCCCTAAAAAAGATAACCCTTTATGAAGTCGTCAAAAACAAACGTTACGACAGTTTTTTTATATGCACAAACCTTTCATCTTTACTTATTATAAAACGAGATTGTGTGTGTGTGTCTGTAACGTTTATATATTGGATCGGATTTCCTACATTTTTCAAACCGATTTCAACAAAACTTCACAGGACTACATAAAATTACCTTGTGGTGGTTCTAACAGCACCAAAAATTGGAAAAATATAATTGTTTTTTGCACAAAATCAATTTGAAAACACGATTAAGAGACATCGTGAAAATGGAAGGGGGACAACTCACATCGGTTTGTTTGTGTGTGTGTCGGTTCCTTTAAATATGGGAGTGGATTTCTATATTTTCAGCCGATAAAACAAAACTTCACTTTTTTTTTTTTTTTTTTTTTTTTTTTTGGCAGGTAGTGTTTCTTATTCTCTTGCACACTTTTTTTTCTTTTATTTTTAACATTCAGAATGCTTTAAAAATTCCATTTACAAGGCAATTATTTATAATAAAATTCTATTCAATCAGTAGACTCATAACGATTGAAAACAATGTTTTTGTTTGAGTTTGGGTTTGACCAACTCGTAAAAATAAAAAATAAAAAACTAATTAAGACATGCGTCCGCCAACCTTAAACAAAAATCTAATGATCTCTACTGATTGTATGAATACAAACATCAGAATAAATTCTTTATCTTTAGGAAAGATAATGAAATCTAAACATACACAAGTCCTAACTAAAATAATAACCGAACGGGAAACTACTTTTAAGTACACATGGTGTCCAAATTTTTTACTGTATTCAAAGTAAAATCAAATTGTAAAAGATTATTATTACAGAAAGGCTACTAAATGAATAAGATTTGTTAGATCATAATTAATAAAGCCAAATAAAGTTAATATTTTTTTGTATTAGAAACAACGAGTGGAAAATATATTCAAATCAGAATTCTAATTATGAATCACCACAAGCAAAATATGCAATTTTTTACTGTATTCAATAAGTAAAATCATAAATTGTAAAACTAAAGATTACAGAAAGGCTACCCACATTTTTTCAA
The DNA here is from genome assembly GCA_903632075.3 of Acanthosepion pharaonis. Lineage (NCBI taxonomy): Eukaryota > Metazoa > Mollusca > Cephalopoda > Sepiida > Sepiidae > Acanthosepion > Acanthosepion pharaonis. Next base: position 893,260 of record CAHIKZ030000011.1, on the reverse strand, counting down.
CCCATTTCAACAAAATCTTCACTTTTTTTTTTGTAGTGTTTTTATTGTCTTGCACTTTTTTCTTAATTTTTATATTCAGAATGCTTTAAAAAATTCCATTTACAAGACAATTGTTTATAATAAAATTCTATTCAATCGGTAGACTCATAACGATTGAAAACAATGTTTTTGTTTGAGCTTGGGTTTGACCAATTCGTAAAAAAAAAAAAAAAAAAAACTAATTAAGACATGCGTGTCCGTCAACCTTAAACAATAATCTTTGTCAATTTTATTTTTCAGTCTTTATGATGGTGGATACTTGATCTATCTCATTGTTATATCCCCGGCAACGCCGGCTCTACTGCTAGTAAAAAAATAAAATAAAAAAATTAATAAATCTCCATAGACATGCAAACTAGATGATGGTTAATACATCTTCCGTTTCAAATTTAGACACCCCCACCTTTCTCTGACTTGACATCTACGGAAGTAACTCTATACTGATACTTATTATTAACACCCAACACCTGCCTACCCAACTTAAACAATTCGCCCTAGCTGTTACCATGGAAATTTTGATTTCAATTTTTAAAACACGTAAATTTCAGAAACACGTTATTCCAAAAAAATTTCGCTTGAAGATGGAACAGAGCTTTTTTAACTCAATTTAATTTAAATAATTATATCGAAGTTTTCGGCTCTTGTTTTGAAACATGGGACTTCTTATGTCGCGATTCAGAATCATATTTTTAAATAAATAATTATATATATATATATATATATGCACTTTGTAGCAAAGCCATCACTTGTGGAGAAATGTTTGTTTTTGCTCTACATAAAGTTGAATTCTCCATTGAGTATGCTCCTGAAATTTTTTGCCCAGCATTTTAATTTGACACAACCTTCAGAGAATTTCCCAAACCCTGACATAAACTTCTTTCCAAAAGGGATATCAGGTTCCCTTTCTTCCCTACACATGTTCTGCCATGTATAACTTTGTGGTTTCAACTCGAAGTCTGGCTTTCCAATATTATTCACCTGAAAATATAACTGACCAAAATTTTGTGATAAAAACAATGAAGGTGCTGATATTCGTTTGGAGATCATCTGAAATAATCCTCAAATTCATATCGGCTGAAACATTGAAATAAAAACAAGGATGTGGACAGTCATCTGGATGAGTTGTGGAATCATCAAAACAAATGTAACCTTGAAATCAACTCCGTACCCAATAACAGATCTTCCCAGTGACACCAGCTCTTTCTACGTTTAACCTAAATTTGAATGATTGGTGTTGGGGTGCAGTCGTAGGGTGGATGAGGGAAGGGGTAAATGATTGACACTGAACTGCACAACCTTTTCGCTGTGTCCTCCCCATTCTCGTCATTCTCTTCTCTCTTTGCTTTGGTTGATGGGTTTGTTTTGAGGGGACCCAATTAAGCGGAACTGTTGCTTAGCAATCGGTCACTTGAATCAGCCACCATCTGAAGCCTGGCAGTTGGCGATGGATGGATGGATGGTGTGTACCTAATGGCCTCCCCCACTTCTCAGCCCCTGGGGTGTAACCCCCACACACACACACACACACACACATATACACACACTATTCCCACCCAAACTGCCACTTACAGGTTTGGTGTAATCTAAGAAAAGGCGTGACATGCGTAACCAATGAGTTTATTCTCTGAATTCAGCCATTCTAACTTTTCAGCTCTCTCTCTCTCTGTCTCTCTCTCTATCTCTCTCTGTCTCTCTGTCTCTCTCTCTCTCTCTCTCTCTTTCTCCCCTCTCTTTCTCCCTCTTTTCTCCCTCCTCCTCTCTTTCTCCCTCTCTTTCTCTCCCTCTTTCTCTCTCTCTTCTTTCTCTCTCTCTCTCTCTCTCTCTTTCTTGTCTCGTTGTCTGTTCTTCTCTTTTGTTTCACTTCTTTTCTCTTCTATCCTGTCTTTATTTTTATGAGGTGTGTGCAAAAGATGCCAGCACTTCCTTATTTTTTTAAGTTGCGGGTGGTGGTTCTTGGTATTGAATGGATTGCTGAAATCTTTTATTTACTCTGACAATTTTTTCCCCATCCCCTCTTGTTACAATTCATTGACCCGGATCTCCCCCCCACCACACACACACACTTTCTTTTTCAGCATTTTTATTTCTACCTCTTTATTATCCTTCTTTTTTTTTTTTTTACATTGCATTTCTCTTTTATTTTACTTCCTCTTTCTCCCTTTCTTTTGTCCTTTTCTCTCTTCATTTCCCTTTTATTCATGTTTTTTTTTTCTTCTCTCACTTTCCACCATTTTCTCAGATCTGATTTTTGTATCTACACACACTTACAAATACAAGAAAAAAAATTCATAGACAAATTTAGGCCAACACTAAACAAATCATAACCCCCACATGCATAAACACACACTGTACACACATAGTGGCAAAACACATTAGTCAGACCACACACATACACGCAATACAAAATACATGTAGTTAATGTAAAGATTTCTTTATAATAATATATATGTATGGATAAAGGATATATATACACACACATACTGGCAAAAACAAACACTAGATGGACTACATGCATGTGCACGAACCCTACACACCATACAAAGTGTGTGTGTGTGTGTGTGTATATATATATATATATATACACACACACTATATTTCTTCATATATATATATATATATATATATGTAGAAATATAGTTTTAAGGTGTGCTATATTTACAGGATAAAGTGCTCAATATCAAAGATAGAACGTATGTAAATATAAAAGTGAACATAGTAGTCAACACTGTTTCATGCTGGATGCAATCATCAGGCCTGACGATTGTATCTAGCATGAAACAGTCTCTGATATTGAACACTTTATCCTATAAATATAGCAGACCTTAAAACTACACACACACACATTGAGGTGGGAAACAAATATTCATACACATACAAATTTTTAATTTATTCTATTTTCAACTAATGAATAGACATACTGTTCATATAATTAACTGTTCACAGATACATAACTAAATAAGCATTAATAAAAAAAAAATTTGATTTACTCTATTTTCCGGCTTACAAGATGCACTTTTTCCCCCAAAAAAATACCCTGAAAAATACCTGTACGTCTTCCAAGAAGAAATGTAAGGCTCAAGTAAGCTTGGACGGTCACCTAATTGGCTTAACTGATAGGGATATGAATTTGTATGTTGAGTCATTATACTATAATGTCACCTATCTATCTAATTCAGCCTTTTATATAATATAACCTCAGTACTTTGTTGTTACAAGTATTTCCAAGACTATAAACCTTCCTGGAGCCTAGCCACAAGCTTAAACATGCTCTGTTTACAAGCAACGGTGGAGCCTTTCTGTTCTTGAATATTATGTAATTGCTATGCAAACAAAATTGGATGAGTGATTAATGTAAAAAATACGTGGCGCCATTATGTGAGGGACACATGGTGAATGTGTTGTTGTAGGAGAATGACTTCCTTTTTTTTTTTTTCTTAGAAACTTCTTTCCAATAACAGGATGCGTCGTCCAAGCCAGAAAATACAGTAATAGAAATAAATCCCATTTATCAATTTTAATGAGTGAAAAAAATATTCGTACAATGAAAATTTCAGATTTTAATACTATAGATTATTCAAGTGGACTATTTTAGAAGATCCTAATAATGTTATCAGTAGTTATTTTTAGTCTAAATAATACAAATGGAACATTCTGTAATTGATATTTGTGCAAGAAGGTTATCATCATGGCATGAGGTATAGAATTAACAAATTTGCAAAAAAAAACTGATTGCTTAGCTCTGGAAAGAAGGTAAAAGTTACTGGAAAATCTCAGACAGCCTGAATATTCCATTTTCTACCATTAGTTCATTCATTGCAAAGTATAAAAAAACTCAAAACTGTTGAAAACCAAAGAACAGGTGCCCCACAGAAGATTTCCTCAAGATCTTTGAGGAAATTAATGTGAAATTAAACAAAATCTAATGGTTACTCATCAAGAGTTGCAGGATGATTTGATTTCATCAGGAATCTGTGTCACTAAACTGACTATAAGCAATGAACTTCATAGGAACAATCTAAAGTCACACATCCCTTGGAAAACTCCACTGCTATTGAAAAGACAAAGATGCCAGGTTGAAATTCATTATTCAACATAAGGATGAAGAAAAATTGTATTGGAAAAGAGTATTATGGACAGACGAAACCAAAATTGAGTTGTTTGGACATAATTCTAGAAATCATGTATGAAGGAAAGATAGTGATACCTCCAAAGAACACAATTCCAATGATGAAATTTGGTGGTGGTAGCATCATGGTTTGGGGATGTTTTTCTGCAAAAGGCACTGGTAACATATCAGTAACAGATTGTAGAATGAATGCTGCAGGATATAAAAATATTTTGGAAGCAAATTTAATGATTTTCGTTGAAAATCTTGAACTTCCTCCTGATTGGATCTTCCAATAAGATAATGATCCTAAGCACACTGCAAAATCTATAAAGAAATGGCTTGATGAAGATAATTTAAAATTTCCTGGAATGGCTCAGTCAGTCCCCAGATTTACACCCAATCAAGAATCTGCAGCATTATTTGAAAATTCAAATCCAATTGAGAACTCCATCAGACATCCCGGATCTGAAGACCATATGCAAAGAAGAATGGAACAAAATACCAACTAAAATTTGCAAATCATTGAGAACTCCAAGAAGAGGTTGCTTGCTTTAGAATTGAATAATGGTGATTCTACAAAGTATTTAATGAAGATTATGTATTCTTTTTTGTATTGTATGAATACTTTTTTCAAACATTTAATATGGATAAGTGGAATTTATTTCTATTAAATCAAATTTTTTTCTGTTTTCTAAATATTTTTATTTATTATATATCTGTGTACAGTTAATTATGTGAAAAGTATGTTTATTCACTAGTTGGAAATACAATAAATTAAAAGTTTGTATGCGTACAAATACTTGTTTTCCCGTCCCACTATGTGGGTTTGTATATATATATATATATATATATATATATTGTATACTATATATATATATATATATATATTGTATACTATATATATATATATATATATATATATATATATTGTATATATATATATATATATATATATATATATATAACTATATATATATATATATATATATATATATTTTTATATATATATATATATAAATAATATATATATATATATTTTTAAATATATATATATATATATATATATATTGTATATATATATATATATATATATATTGTCTCAATATATATATATATATATTAAATATATATATATATATATATATTTTGCAAATGTAATATTTTATATATTGTATACTATATATATATATATATATATATATATATATATATATATATATATATATATTTGATACTATAAATATATATTTTATTTTATAATATATATATATTTGTTTTTTTTTTTTTTTTTTTTTTTAAATTCAGACGACATCCATTCAACTGACGTATTTTTTAAAATACATCCTCACCCTTACCAAAATGTAATTAACTGATACAATGATACTGTCATAAGGCAATCTATCAACCCCTGTGTTCAATTTGGATTTATTTTGTAACCATGGAAAATATTTGCAAAAATAAAAATAGGGTTTTTAGCTTCGTTTTTTGAAAACATGGTTGAACTGTAGCGAAAAATAACCATATTTTAAATCAATTAATTTATAATATATATATATATATATATATATATATATATATATATATATTAGTCATCCACAGACAGACTGTTTCGCTGTATCACAGTTCATCAGTGTGGCTAGACATCTGATTGCCTCACACCAGGATTATATATATATATATATATATATATATATATATATATATATATATATTCACTTTGTCTCGTACTTCAAATGATTTATTTCTAACCAATTTCAACGTGGGTAATGGTTATTAAGCCCGCCTCACTAGATCAATTACGACTGAGTAGTGAGTTTTATCTTCACTAGGTGCTCTGTATACTTTCGACATTGTGCCACATATAAACTACGCTTGACAATCTCTCTCTCTCTCTCATATATATATATATATATATATATATATATATATATATATATATATATATTGTTAGGCCCAAATCAGATAAAGGGAATAAGAGGAGAATGCCGACCGAGCTGAATTTAAGTCAGCTGCCTGTTACTATCGATCTTGTAAATATCTGTGGTGTGGGCGAGGGAAAAGTAATAATCTCTCTCTCTCTCTCTCTCTCTCTCTCTCTTCTCTCTTAGTTTATAATAAACCTATAAGTAGCGTGGTATCGAGCTAACTTTCACACTACGTTAGCTATTAAACATGCCAAGATGTTTTTTAGATTTGACCTCCCCACCTTACAGGTATAACACAGAAACAAAGAAACGAGTACTGAACTGTTACATAATATTAATCCTCTTATATGGCAGTAAATGTTGGCTAATCTCCTCACAGATGAAGAAAACTGGGAACAAGAAAATGTAGTTCTACAAAAGGATGCTGAGAATACCATGAACAGGTTGTGTAAGCAACGAAGAATATAGAAACATAAAGGAATCATAATCAGTAAGAGACAGCTGAAATTTATTGGACACTAGATAGCTTCTTCCTCACAACTATTAAGTTGTAGAACAGCTTCCCAAAAGGATGCTTTCTCGAACACAACAATTTTAACCGCTTCAGGTCTAGGACCAACCGCTGTCTATTAAGCATATCCTCATAATATACACTTCTTACGTCACCCTCTTCAAGTGTACGGTCAACCGTTATTTATCCTAGACAAAGCAAGAGAAATACGGTTCTACAGAAGGATGCTGAGGATACCATGGACCGATTATGTGAGCAACAATGAAGTTTTAGAGAAAATCGAAACAAAAAGGAAACTTATACTTAACATCAGGAAGAGACAGTTGAAACTTCTTGGGCACATAATGAGAAAAGAGGGATTGGAAAAAAATGACACACACAGGGCAGATTGAAGGCAAGAGGAACAGAAGAAAACAACGTATTTGTGAGCTTGAGTAAATGGATGGCGGCACAGGGTTTAGAGGAACTAACAAAAATACAAAATTTATTAAGAGTTACGAAGGACAGGAAATTGTGGAGAGCCATGATCGCCCACATCCTGAAGGGACATAGCGCATAAAGAAGAAGCAGAAACCTCGGTATTTTTGTATTTTTTTCATTTCTAGCCTTACTAGAAGCAGAAACATCGGTATTTTTTTCATTTCAGCATTACTAGAAGCAGAAACCCCGGTATTTCTGTATTTTCATTTCAATATCTATACTGGGATGACTTCAGTGGTTTTCCTACCAGCCTTACTAGAAGCAGAAATTCCGATATTTTTTGTATTTTCCATTTCAGCATTACTAGAAGCAGAAACACCGGTATTTCTGTATTTTTTCATTTTCAACCTTACTAGAAGCAGAAACACCGGCATTTCTGTATTTTTCATTCTCAACCTTACTAGCGGCAGAAACCCCGGTATTTCTGTATTTTCATTTCAGCCTTACTAGAATATAAACCCCCCGGCATTTCTGTATTTTTTCATTTATAACCTTACTGGGATGACTTCAGTGGTTTTACCAGCCTTATAAAAGCAGAAATCCGATATTTTGTATTTTTCCATTTCCAGCCTTACTAGAAGCATAAACACCGGCATTTCTGTATTCTTTCATTTCTATTACTAGAAGCAGAAATATATATTTCTGTATTTTGTATCATATATAAAACTATTTTCTGAGCAACATTTCTCTTGGTCAGAGCAAAATTTAAGCTTTAAATAAGAAAACGTGCCAAAGGATCCAGCACTTTTTTTTTTTTTTTTAAATCTACGATATTTCTTTTGGAAAATCAGTCTGTTTCGCAATTTATTCTTACTATTCAATGACTATTCAATTACTATTAGTGAATGACCACACATCAGTAGTTAACTAGTATATTATACTGGAGGTTAAATGACGATAAATCTATACATTTGACACTCTTCCCATATAGAAGATGTTTTCAATAATGTTATCATCAGACGGTTCCATCTTTTCTCCTAACTTCCTGCTCTTCCATTTTGTCCCATGCTTTTTGGGGCCGATCTCAGCTTTCTCATAGTTACTGGCGCGACTATTACCACCATGATCCACAACTATTCAATTGTCTGGCAAAGGCTTGTTTGTTTATTTCTTTTTTTATTTCTTTCTTTCTTTCAGATCTTCATATGGTCCGTCGAAAGAGTGAATACTATATATATATGTATTTTTTTTTGTCTTGTTTATATATTTATGATCAGATTCAAGCGGGAAATTTGAATCTGGAAGTTCAAATCCTCTGCGGCAGATTCAGGTATGTACGTTTTATCCACACTACTCGTGATGCCTTCATTATTCCTATGGGTTTATAATTATAAAATATAATTACTTCCACTTTTATTTGGCAATTCTATTGAAAGTATGTATATTTTCAGTATTAAATTTGGAAGAAAAGACATTTTGAATCCCAAACGGAATTCATTTCTATCTATCTAAAAGCAAACAAATTATTGGTAAACCTTCCATGAAGTCTATTAATGCAAAGCCTATAAATGAAAAATAAAACTTCAAACGCCAAAAGAAAAAAATAAAATAAAACAGAAACGAAGAAAAATATAAAAGACAAAAGAATGCTAAACAGAAAAGAAGTCAGATACCTATCGATATAATAACCCAAAAGTACTCAATGCCTCTATTATAGATCAAGACAGATAATAACACTAAACAACGGAACGGCACAAAGAGAATACATCCAAATCCTACCTTCGAGTTTACATGCAGAACGATCGTCAAATGATAAGAATTTGAAACAATATTTCTTATCGTTTGACGATCATTGCGATAAAACTCTAAATATATATATTATCGCTGTTTCGTTGCTTAGCACATATATATATATATATCTGTACAAGTTTTACGCTATATATCGTCAGACAAGAATCGGTTCTTATTTTACTGTTCTGTCTTAGTCTAATTTCTAAAGGCACTGAGCACTTTTTTTTTTTTTAAGTAATAAAAATGTCTCTTTTTCTTTTTTATATATATATAATGTGGCAAAAATGACAAAAAAAATCTTTTGCGGACATATGTTTTATATGAGTTTGTGTTCAATTTTTGTGTGAGGAAGCTTCAAATAAAATTTGTAAAAGTATTTTTGATACACTCTGTATATTTGTAAAGAAAAAGGGATGGATTTTTATTTATTAATCTGGGAGACTTTTTTTTTTTTTTTACTTAAACGTTATTTTTGTGGATAAAGGGTTCGGTTCGAAATTCCAACCACCCCAAGAAGACCGGAATAACAACGGCCGAAACGTTGTTAAAATGGGGAAAGGTATAGGTTCGAATCCTGTCGGAGGACGAATATTTTTTGTGAAAATTTCTCAGACATTCAGGTGAATAAATGTTGTTTAATACTGTTTATTATAAACAGAGCATTTACCCTTAAATATTTGTATCTATAAAAAAGAATGTATAAACTAAACATAAAATGTCTTAAAATAATTGTCGGACTTTGTCCATTTCATTATATATATATATATATATATATATATATATATATTTATATACCATTTATAATATATTAAAAAAATCACTAAAAAATTTTTGAATTTTGCATGGTCCCGATATTTGACATAAAAATTTTTAAATGTTCATCTTATCTGTTATTTGAATGCCCAAGCTTTTAAGAATAGTATTTGTTGGTTATTGGAATTCATTTCGTATATACCAATCATTATGGATATATATATATCTTTAGTCTGTTGTAATTGAGTTTATCTATATTGTTCGTCAAACTCAAACAACGAGTGATGACGTCAGTTCTCTTTCACAAAGAGACACAAATTACTCAACGCAGATATGCAGTGTATTGTATCTTATAATAGTCGGTGAAACCTTTGGAGATTATTGAATAATTCAGCTGCATCTGAAGTCAAAAAAAAAGTTTTTTCCAAACTCAATGTCGAAGTCTAAAATACCCGTACATTCGAGATGAAAATACCTCGAACAAAATTACCGAAACTCGAGTCGAACCTAAGTTAACCCAAACGGAATCATTTCTGAGTCGATCGCCATGTTGTATATATTCGTATATTGTTCTGTGATTTTCGTTTCCATTTTTATTGTACTGTTCTTTTTTTTTTCTCTTCGTTAGTCCACAGTCATGGCTCCAAAGAAAGCTAGCAATGATACTGGTAAGTAGAAAAAAAAAAAGAAAAATCAAGAAAAAACAATTGTTGATTATATTGTCTCTTCCTAGTCAGTTTCATATGATCAACGATCTATACTATTCTTATAAATAAAGAGATGATGATGTTTTCCTTCCCTTTTCCAAACAATAACATCTCTTTTCCCCCTTCCACTTACGCCATCAATTTTCCTTACAGATACTAAAAATTAAAGTGTTTGTTTATATTTTATTTATTTAGTATTGGGTTTATTTATTTTTCCTTAGATTTAATGATTTTCATTAGTTTTGTGTATAAACTTGTGCACAAAGTACTTTTGTTAAAGTTTAAATAAGCACTCATCTTGGGACCAGGAACAGATTAATCCATTTTACATTGATTCCTATTGGAAAAATAGTTTTGGTTTATGAATAGGCTTCAGGAATGGATTAAATTTGTTAACCAAGGTTCCACTGTATATATATTTATATTATAGAATATATACAGGTGTGTGCAAAATTAGGTATACAGTGATGAAAAGCGAAACAGGCACAGAAAACATTGATTATATAAACGTATCAATAATAACATTATAGAATATATATCTAATATTGTTGTATTTTATATATATATATATATATACACACACACATATACATATACATACATATATATATGTATATATATATATATATATATTACTTACATTATTCGGACTGTTGTCCTCATCTTTGTCGCCATATTTATTACAACATTTCTGCCATTGTACGCTTCGGCCTTCTTCAGGTGGTTGAAATGTCAAACTGAACCCTTTAGAGCACTGATAAAAATGGTTGCTGGAGACATTAGGTTTATAAAATTCATACCCAGATGTCCTCAAGGACACATGGCACAGTGGATAAAGGCAATGGTTAGATCCAGTGACAGAACCCAAAGTGTGAGTTCAATACCCAGTTAAGGCAGTGGAGAACTTTCAGAGGGAAATTAACAGGTGATAACTGATAACTGACATCCATCAAACATGGCACGTGGAACAGTCTACTCCAGTAAGCGAAATAAAGATGACAAAGATGAGGACAACAGTCCGAATAATGTAAATAATGTACATAATACCTCATCTCAGAAATATAGACAGACATATATATATATATATATATTATTATTATATGATGGACTCTCCTGTTGTTTTCAACGTATGAGTGACTTTCAGTTCAGTTTTTATGTTTGTTTCATATGAGACATCAATCCTGCATGGGATTTGCAAACAAGTCCACATGAGGTACATGCTGAAGGGTTGACTGTCATATGGGCTGACATATTGACCCAAGATTGAGTGTTGGTTCTTAATTCTCTCAGATTGTTGAGACGATTCGTTTCAAAATTATTTATACCTCAGAGGCAGGTGTTTCTCCAGTTTACTTGGTTCTCAGCAGCAAGTTCCAACTCCTCTATAGGAGTGTTTGCAGCATTTAAATTGTATTTGAGTTTGCCCTTGAAGCATAACCAAGGAGGGCCTACATTATGCTTAGCATAAAAAAGTTGGCTATATATGAGGATTTTCAGCATCCGATCATCACTCATTCTGATGACATGACCAGCCCATCTGGAATGTGGTTGCATCAGAAAGGATTCGATACCAGCAGCAACACATTTGATGACAAGATCAGGGTTAGAGATTTTGTCCTGCAGTGTATAACTGCATATTGAATGAAGACAGCGCTTATGAAAAGCATCAGGTTGATTAATGTGTGTCCTATATGGCATCCATGATTCTGACTTATAAAGAAGTGTGGTGAGAATGACTACTCAATAGACACACACACACACACACACGTGTATATATATATATATATATATATATATATATATATGCGTATATAAATAAAATAAAGAACAGTAAGATGTATAATCTGGTGTTGAAACATGGTTAGAAATGTGTAGCGAAAAAACATTTTAAATCAATTAGTTTATAATATATATATATATATATATATATATAATATTGTATAATATACAGTGTAACCCGGATATAAGAGACTTCTTCTCCGGTCCCGACAACTCTCTTATATCCGAGTTACACTGTAGTATATGTAATATTGTATAATATTTTATTATATATATTTTTTTACACACAATGTGTGGAAGCACATTCAATACCATCCCCTCATCAGCTTCCAACCAGGGGAGATAACACAGTTTCAGGGGCTAAGGTGGTACTGTCACACCTGGTGCCACCAGCAGCTTTTTCCACTGGACAGGGTATTGTTTCTGCGATGTTACTTTTTTTTTTTTTTTTTTTTTTTTGTAATTACATGTCAGATTTTCAATATTGTGTTAAAAGCATTTGCTTTTGATTGTTAATCAATGACATAGAATGAAAGGTAAACTGATGTATGTCATGTCGGAAGTAGCATTGTGTTGTGAGCGTGGTTTTAATTAACTTATATTGACAAAAAAATAAAATTTACTTAATCTATATAATAAATGTCAGTGTGTCACTGTGTCACGCTTTTTCAACTTTACTCTTAGAGGTCATAGCCCAACAGGCTGACTCCGTGATAAATTAAAAACATTCCAGGCCAGATCCAGACTGCAGTCTTGAAATTTTGGATTCTCAAGTTTTCATTACTGTGATTGTTTTGGGTGATTTTTTTTTTTACAATAAATTTTTTGTACAGTAACAATTTTTATAACTTGGAAATAAATTTGGGAATAATTGAAATTAATTGCAAAATCCAGTGAAAGTCGCCCATGAAATAAAAAATAATTGTTTGTATGGAAAGTAAGGACCTACATACATCAAATTATCTTTAAATTAAGTGATGGCTGAAGAATTATTGAACTTTTGAAAGGTAAGGTATTAATGCAATACTTAAATACAATCATCAATTTTGAGTTCTTCTATAGTTTATTGTTACCTATCACATCTACTCCTCCCTCCCCATTGTGATGAAGGCTCAATCAAGAGCCCTCCACAAGAGCTAGCTTGAGTGCCACCCAATAAGGCAGCTTTTAAGCTAGTTATTAATATTTCATTTGAAGTTTGTTTTTGGTGGAGGCTAGCATGAAGAGGCAAATTTTCTTTTTTTGAACAGGATGAAAATAAACTTAAATTAAATCCTGGCCAGTAGAGAATGAATCAGTGATCTGTTTTCTTGGGACTCAATAGAAAATAAAGGATCTAGATTTACTCAATTAGGATCCAAAAGATTTTGTTTAGTATTTTTTTTTTTTTTTTTTTCAAAAGCAGTTGTGAGTGGAATCATGCAGACCACGGGTATGAAAAATAGGACAGCCTCTTCCATTTTTTCTTTTTTTCTTTTTTTTTTTTCTCAGGTGAATGGGTGTAGTCAAACAAGACATGTCTTTAAGATAAGTAAAGTAAATAATTCCTTTTCATTCGCTCCATAAACATAGATTCTGCTCAAGATTAAAAGTATATTGCATCCAAGACTGACCGCAAGGTCTTTCTTTTCTTTTTTTTTCCATATTTTTGTCTGTCTTTCTTGTTACTTGGCTTAAGATCAAATCATCTATTTTTGTTATATTAATTGTTCACCTAATAGCAGGCATAAGAACCACTCAATGCTAGATGCAAACTGTCAGTTCCATTCTAATAATTCCTTTTCATCTGTGGAACTCTCTTAAAAGTTCTTGCTTCTCCTGCAACCTACACTCTTCAAAAATTTAAATAAAATGCCAATTGCCATCTTCTGTCATCCTTACATTTTGTTCTTTTTATGGTCCTTTCTCCTCACTAAAATCTTTCCCATTCTCTTCCACTCATAGTAACCCTCATTGAGGGTGAAAAGATTTTAAAAAAAAAAAATCGACAATTTATTGACATATATATATATATATATATATATATATATATATATATATATATAGCATATTTTCATTCAAACAGTTTTGGTTAAATAATTTAGACATATCGTACCATTTATTTTGTTGTGATCCTTTTTAAGTTCATGGATTAATTTCTTGGTAGCCTTAGAAAACTGATTAAGAAAAATACCAAACTTTTCTTTCAAATAGTTTTTATTTTCCCAAGTACTTTGTCTCACCTCATCTTTAGGGGGTTAAATTAAAGCCCAAAATAAATAAAGTCAATTATGAATATAGCAACAAAGTTCTTAAATGTTTGTAGCAGCAAAAAAATTATATATATATATATATACACACACTTTATTACATTAGAACATATGTAAACTGCTACATAAATGCACTCATGTTTTGATGATATTATTTGATCTCATCAGGTGGTATTAAATATATTTCTGTATATAGATTTAATACCACCTGATAAGATATGATGATATGATTTACATATGTTTTAATGTAATATCCTTTAATAAAGAATATAGCTCTCCTATTGTATTGAGCACTATTTTTAAATTAATGCTATGAACATTTGAATTTATATTTGATTCTTTCTCTTTTCATTCATATATATATATATATATATATATATATATATATATATATATATAGTGTTGGATTGATGTGAGTTTGTGACCCTGGGTTTCACGCTATTTGCAATCGCCAGACAAACTCTGTTAGCTCTATCACTGATATTGAGTGCTTTCCAACAATAAGTACTGCACATATATAATATATAAATAAATATATATATATATATATATATATATATATATATATATATATATATCAATTTTTTATATATTATTTAAAATTATATATATCTATGTAAGAAAATAGTGAATAAATAAAATGAAAAAGTTACCTCCCTTATACTGTGGAAAAACATGAATTTTGAAATCTAGACTGTGGCATAATGCAGTGAAACAAACATTCGAAATGTTTTAAATTTACAGAAATGTATATACATATTCACAGGCAATTTAACCATTAGAGTAGACCATACAGTTTCATCTAGCCCGCTAAACGGTAAAGCAGTGGGACCTAGTTACCAATCTAGTAGCACTTTTACATTCATGCAGTTGATGCACCAGGGAGGAACATTCATCAGATCAACTGCCATGAAATTATTTGTAGAAAAGACAGAGGGATGTCAGTCAGTGAGAAAATGACTGAAGTCAAGATGTCAGGATTGATTATATTACAGACCTTTCTTTGAATTTTGTCAAAAATGTCAAGCTATATAGTCAGAGCTCCAGACCAGATGTGGCAGCAATATTCAATGCACCAACAAATAGTAGATTTACAGATGTGCACAATTTCACATAGGCTCAAAAACTCTTTTCTTTCTTCTCAGCTCACTGGTCAATTTCTGTGAAGGCAAAATTTTCATTGGTCCAAAGAAAACATCACATAGGCTCACAAATTTCTTTCCTCCTTTTCCTCAGTCCTCCAAATTTGCAGGGAGTCAGTGAAGGGAGTTATTATTATTTCACACTCACTACATATGCTAATGTAAAAAACATCTTGCTCGTATTGCTTATTGTTCTCTCTTATAGTGAGAGACTCAAAAAATAGGAATTTTTTGTGACCAGCCTCAAAGTGTTGAAGTGAGAAATCTTATTTACAAAGCATTGTGAACATTTCATGTTACTTGGAGCTTCTTCAGAAAAAGTCTTTTATCATCTCTATTCATTGTCTCAAAGAGGCTCACAGAGAGAGTTTTTTTTTTTTGTGCATGTGATGAAAACTAGTACCTTGCTTATTTCTAAATTACTAGTTGATATTGATTTTTATCTTTAAATTTTATGTGAATTGATTGATTTCTGAAGCATATCAATCATTTGCAGCGGGGAACATCGACGTGGTGTAATGGTTAGAAAGCTTGTCTTGCTAGATCAATTATGACTGAGTAGTTAGTTCGATCCTCACTGGGTACCCCATACTTTCGGCCTTGTGCCATATTTAAGTCGTGCTTAGAAAATCAGTATCAATCATTTGCAGGTTATTTAAAAGCAGAAAATATTTTCAGATTGTAATATATTTTCTTTTTTTTTTTTTTTTTTTTTTAGAGTGTAATGGTTTAGTCATAAAAGGTTTAGGACAATAGAAAAACTTATTTAAGAAAGACAGAAGATGTCGATTGACGCTGCATTTAAAATCTTTGAAGATTTTAGACTGCAGGGAAGCAAAGAACCGGAAGAGAGTTCCACAGGCAAGAAAAGAAACCATTTTAAAATACAGCTATTACATATACAAGATATGAACATTGAATATTGCAGTTGATTCTTCCAAAAAAACATGTTTCTTCCTCTTTATATTGGGCTGATATAAAGAAAGATAAATATCTTACATTAATTTTACGTGAAATTAATTTCGATAAACTTGCAATAACGAATCAGTGAACGCATCAAAATGAGTGTAAAGAAAATTTCTAAGGGAAATAACTCCAGGGTATCTGACATTCGAGTTATCTACCTTATATTGTCAAAATTAACTTAGTAACAGCTGTTTTCTAATTTGTTTCGTTTTGTTGTGTAAATAATTGCCCTAATTAGCTTATCGATTTCATCATGTTTATTACAGTTACAATAAAAGTAATTACACCATTCCATTAAGCCATATTGTTTTAAAAGACGTTATAGTTAACATCAGATCCCATGAAGGTATCTTCAACAAGATAAATTACGCAGCACTTATTTCGATTAAACTTCTTACGTAAATCGATTACTTCTTTACTTATATAAAATGTAAAACCTCTTAATTCGAAATAATATAAGCAACAGGTGATTATAAAAAGGCACTATTGAATATTTATGACTAATTTGCTTAAATAATGCATTGACTGTTTGTGTCATGCACAAATAATTGTAAGTAAAATGATGCACTAAAATAAGTAATCAAGTAATCGTTTTAAGTTCTCTGAATGTTAGTACTTTTTAAATACTTGAATAATATATATATATATATATATATATATATATAAAAATAAATGTTGCATTTTAGTTGGTTTACATATTTTGTAATTTTTTGAATCAAAAAGATTTCTTTATAAAATGGTAAATAAATAATTGTACTTGGATCACATATTTTTTAAAAGACAAAATTCTTGTGTTTATCTGAAAATTATTTTTTTTTTTACATGTGAAGTGAAAAACACTAAGGTTATGTACTGTAGAATTTTATCTTAGAAAAATGATGAACACAACAATTTTTGTCTTTGAAAAAGCAAGACCCTGATGATGACATTATGCTAATGTCAAAAATACTCGGAATAAAATGAATATGCATCAGTGTGGTAATTTTCTTTCTTCCTTTAATAAGGATACTAAGAAACTTGTTGGTAATCACGAGAGGATTATATTAAAATAAGTAAACAAAACTTGTCTAAATTATTTAATGATATGTCTTATATATATATATATATATGAAGAAAAATATACTGAAAAAACAAACAAAAATCCTAATATGCGATTATGCTGTTTTAATGTTTAATGTCAACGTCAGACGTTTTGGTCTAATAGACCATCCTCAGGACATATTCATAAAACATAATTAACATAGACTATATACAATGTCCTGAGGATGGTCTATTACACCGAAACGTCCGACGTTGACATTAAACATTAAAACAGCATAATCGCATATTAGGATTTTTGTTTGTTTTTTCAGTACATTTTTCTTCATACTGTTGGATCTATATCCATATATTTGCTTATATATATATATATATATATGGTGGACTCTCCCATTGTATTCAATGTATAAGTGTCAAGCTGCTCAGTTCCTAGGAACCGACAACCCAGACACCAACACATATGATTTGATTATGGTGATGAAGGCTTTGTGCAGAATCAACAACACTTTTTGAAGGGCCAAATATAGTGACCTGATGCATTAAATGCCACAAGGTCCACAAACGACCCTTCACAGGTTTTGAATTCAGTGTTGTCCTTCTCCTGGATCATTTGTCACCTAAAGCTATAGAACCCAGTCTGAACTGCCATTTACCCATAGCTGGAGGGAGAAGAAGAGGATTCATACCTTTCCCAAGGGTATTAGCACGTAAGTGAATGTAATGGATTCAACTGGAATTCGAACTCTGCTCTCCGACTCCTCAATCTGAGCCACTATCCACTACTCCACCATGTCTATATATTAAGTCACTTTCTCACTGACATGATGTGTCTTCCCTTTGTCTTCTCTACAAATATTTTCATGGCAATTGTTCTGATGGGCTTTTTCCCCCCCAGGCTACCTGACTACATGAATTTAAGTGTACTACTAGATTGGCAACTAGGTCTCACCATTTTACTGTTTAACTAGTTACATGCAACTATCAATTCTACTCTAATAGGTTTTTTTCTCACACTTGCCACCTGTGGAACTCCATTCCAATTTCTTATTTCCCTGATAACTACAATATTCAAAAATTTAAATGAACATCAATTGACATCTTCTGTCTTCCTAAACTCTGTTCCTTTTTTTTTTTTTTATTCCTTTCTTCATTCTTCCCCATTAAAGTCTTCTAATTCTCTTTTACTCCCTGTAATCCCCTGCATTCTAGCATTACCGCCTTGCTTGGGATGAAACGATTAAATATTGGTTGGTGCATAATTATCAGGCGTTTTTAAACAATATTTCTTATTAAAAAAGAAACATAACAATTTAACAATAACATTTTTAAATGAGTATGATTATTGACACGCATTTTTATAACCAGAAAATAAAATAATATTTTTATTAAGAAAAAAAAAAGTAAACAAAACAGCAATTTTATTAACAAATAACACATTTACAAAAACGCCTGATAATTATGCACCAACCCAATATATATTGGCAACAAGGTCTGAGATGAAGACCCAGATTAAGCACAACCAACCCCAGAGACCTCAATGGTGGAACAAGATCTCAAAAATGATTCAACAAAGAAGAAATTAAATTCTTGTAGATAAAGCTGCTACCAACAAATATATATATATATGTATATATAGTTAATGAAGTTATTTGGTAATCTGTATGGATAATTCCAGGGAGGGTGTAATCCAAAGAGCTCAATATTTCCTTTTTTTTTTTTTCCTGTGAAAAGGCTTGATAAATAGGTCAACATGTCTGGTGTCTTATCCCCATCTCATTTCCCATATGGATTTTAATAAAGATAGGTATAAACATCTTCATATCTTTCCTTTCCCTCTTTAATTTTGATCACATATCTATCTTCTTCTTCCTCCTCTCTCTCTATCCCCTCTTACCAACTTAAAGCTGCCTCCTCAAACACGTGTATAAATTAAAAATAATAATATAAGTTTTTAAGCCTGGAAAAATTAGTCACCAATATTTTTGTATGAAAATGGAGATTTGATGAAATCCCGGTACTAAGGAAATAAATTATAATCCTATGAACACTTAAAGTTGTCTGTTCTGTTTCTTGATATATATATATATATATATATATATATATATATATATATATTGAGAGAGAGAGGGAATTAATACAAGTAAATGGTTTGTCACTTAGCTGATTGATGGTTCCTTCAGCATCCCAACTCTAGAGTTTCATAGACAGACACTCTGAGGATCACTCCATCCACTCATCAGGTGATATCAACAATTGACTGCTTATACTTCTTTATTTTTTTTTTTTTGTTGTTGATATACACTTTTCATTGGTGCAAGTTCTTTGTTTTTTTTGTTTTTTGTCTACGTGTGCACATTCGCACTTATAT
Source organism: Acanthosepion pharaonis (assembly GCA_903632075.3). Taxonomy (NCBI): domain Eukaryota; kingdom Metazoa; phylum Mollusca; class Cephalopoda; order Sepiida; family Sepiidae; genus Acanthosepion; species Acanthosepion pharaonis. The sequence goes on along the minus strand of CAHIKZ030000011.1, from coordinate 873,464 downwards.
GTATATGTGTAGGATGCTGTGTTATTTTTCTTTTTTCACTTTGCACTTACTCCTTAAACTTTTCTCTTTTTCCTCCAATTGTAGCCATTTTGACTTCTGGTTTTCTAGACATATGCTGTTATTTTTAATTTTTGAGCATTCTAGATATATATAAATCCAAAAATGATGGTGTCACCTACAGACTACCTGGCAAACTCTTAGACCAACCTAAACCCTTAGACAAGAAAAAAAAATTCCAAATTAAAGAAAGAAAGAAAAAGACCAAAAGGCAAAGATATACCTAAGCAGTAAACTGAAGTACTCAATGCATAGGCTGTCTAATCAAGTTGCCACTTCAGTTTCACATTCTCATCTTCAGGTGACTATATATATATATATATATATATATATAAATATATATATATATATATATATATATATATAATGAAAAAACAGACCACTTTAAGGTACCATTACAATAATTTATTTCACCAAAATCCTTTTTAAAGGATTTCGGATCATCAGGTAAACACTTCCAAATATATTTGGGCAGCAGTCTTGTTTTTATAGATGTTCTATAGATATTTCATTGATGGGCAATTTTACAAGATTTTTGATTCAGTTTTTCCAGTGTTCTTTCAATATCAACTCTCAATAAGGCACAGCTGAAATTGCTACTTAAATATCACACTCTTCCAATTTATACCATATATAAATTTTGGTTCGTCTTTCAACAATAAATGTTACACAATACAATTTCTTGGGAAATAATAATTTTGGTTTTAAAAGTTCTTTAATGCATGCAGAATTTTGCTGTAGAAAAAAGACTACATTGCAAAGTATTTTAACTCTGCTTAGACTGGCGAAAGGCAACTTTTACTGAGCATTCACTGAAAATTTAGAAAAAGAGTATATTTTAGCATGATGTTTAACTAGAACTACTCACCAATTTTAAACCTGACTGAGCACCTCAAGCTTATAGCCTATGTTAAGCTTAGTAAATATTATGGTGGTTCAATGCTAATTCGTTATTGTTGTGAGTTTGATTCTGTTTGCTCTAAAGTTGCAACCTTGACCCAAACTTATCTGTAAATACCTCAAGCAAAAGACCGATTTAATTGCTATACAAAGGATTTTTAGAATTATCTCCCTTTAGTTATCTTCTTTTATTTAAACTATTGGAGAATTTTAAAGTTTTTTTTTTTTTCAATAATGTTTAATATTCGAGCCTGCATGAAAAAGTGTCAAAAAGATGGTTATTCTCTTAACACTGCTATTACTATATATACTTATGATTCTCTCAGCAGTGTTTATTTACAAGATTTAAAATATATGTGAACCAAGTACATTTTATAAAGAAGTTTGAAAAGAATTCTTTTCATTGAAAAATTTATTAAAAAAATTTTTAAAATTATCAAAATATGTAAAACAACTAAAATGCAATATTTATTATTTACCATTTTATAAATAACTATTAAAACAGGTTTTTTTTTTGTTGTTGTTGTTCAATCTAATAATTCTTGTGGAACTTTTTTCCAGCTCCGTACTTTCCAGCCAACTTTAATCTGCAAAAATTTAAGTGCAATGCCAATCACTATCTACTGTCCTCCTGATTACTCTTTCATTCTTGCTGCTCATTAATAATGTTTCTGTTCCTAATTCTTCCACACCCAGTAACCCCTTGTTTCTTTGTGCCTTTACTGCCTTGCTTAGGGTGAAATTGATTAAAAAAAAAAATACTTTTGTTGCCAATTCTCAAGAATAAAGAAAATGTATAAATTCACTTTTATATTTTTGGGTTTTATTAAAATTCTAATCATTGATTTTTAAAACAATAAACATTACCAAGGAATTCAAAAGTGTATACAGTAATGGCAGTTTCAAGAGAATAATTGTCCTTTTAATGCACAATGTTTCTTTTTGTTTTGTTTTTTTCTTAATTTAGGATTGGTGCCTTGTGTATAATATTTTTTTAAATATTTTGTGTCTTTCTCAGTCGACCATATAAATGACTTTAGAATAACGCTTCACATCTCAAGGACAATTATTTCTTTTTTTTCTTTGGAAATTGTTTTTCTTCAGCGATAATTTAATAGAAAATTTTTCAGAAGAGAAGAAAAAGATTTGCTGAAATGAAAATAGTGTTTGACAAAGGCAGTAGTGCATTCTCACAAATTTCTTTGCATTCCAATCTTGAACAGAAATTGTTGATCTTTGAACTTTAACAAAATTTGGTTTGTAATAGGAGGGAATACAAAGAAATTACTCTGAATGCATTACTGCCTTTGTACACCAGTTCTCATTAAATCACCAAAGTTAAGCAATGTTAAGTCTGGTCAGTACTTACATCGGTGACCATTTGGTGCTGTAAACATAGATGTGCAGATGGTGTGATGGATATCACCTCGGAATGAGAAATCAGGGAGCATTACATTCACATGCATACAAATATTCTTGGGGAAGGTATGAATCCATCACTTCTTCCCCCAGCTATGGGTTAAATAACAGAAATCTTCTGCCAAGTCAATCATAAATCGAAAAGTGATATGATTGGCCAAGCATGCATCATGCATGGCACATAAGGCAGGATATTAATATGTAGTAATTCCTGGGTGATCACTTTAGTACTTAATGACAATAGAAAACCGATCCCCCACTTTATGTCCAGTAGAATCTTTATATAAATAAGTCAATCAAGAATGGAAGAGAGACATGGCCGAAGCTTGCATCACGCGTGGCACCTGAGGAAAGATATTTATAGTAATTTTGGGGTGATCACTTTACTACTTAATGACAACAGAAAACCGATCCCCCACTTTATGTCCAATAGAATCTTTATATGAATAAGTCAATCCTGAATCAAAAAGAGACATGATTACCCAAGCATGCATGGCACTGAAGGAAGGACTACAAGAGAATCCAATTAACCTGTATGCTAACATCTGGTTTACAAGTTTTTAGCAAGACCTATTTTTATTTTGATGGCTGAACATCTGTGGCAGTTTTTTAATAACACAATAATGATTGCATTGTTCAAATGATATGTAAAGATGGGTGTCAAAACAAGTTTTCAGATCTTGTTTACATCCAAAGTCAGGCGTATTGAATTCAGATCACATTAAATGTAAACATTACAGAATGCATATTTAATTAACTAATAAGGAAAAGGTAGAGGATGTTGTTTTAAAATATTTTTTTTCACATCATTCTGAAAAGTGTCACCACAAAGCAGCCATATTGGAATCACAAAGAAATATAAGACATGCCTTCTGAAAACTTAATGGACTTTTCATTCCATACTTTGACAATATGACAGCGTTTTGGCTGAGCTATTGTTTGACCCTTTTTCAAATGAACAATGGTAAGGATAATATTAGCAGTTTCCTTCAAAACTAAACTCCTCTCCATTAATCATCTGAGAGACCCCTCTCTGCCTTCCATCAGCACGGCTGATGCTAACCTCCAAAAAAGTGACTTGTTCTGCCATCTGAGGCTAACATTCTTGTGCGAGACAATTTTTCTCTCCAGAATTTCTTACATATCTCTAATTCTGCCATTCATTCATGCTTAGAATATTGCTGCCACATATGGTCCGGTGCCCCCTGCTATTTACCTTGAGCTCCTTGATAAGATCCAAGGAAGAATCATCAATATTATTGCAAAGAGCTCATTCAAACAATTACCATGAAAGTATTTATAGAAAATCTTCATAATCAAACCATATAATAATTGTCAGTGTGTATTTATATATTTCCTGTCCCATCTGTTGTGGGAAGGGAGGTAAATCAACTTAAGTTAGTAAATTTATGAGTGATTACTTCCGTTAGTCATTTTAATAATTTATACAAAGAAAATATTTATCTGCATTTACACAAAATTACTTTCTGAGCAAAATGAAATGATTAATCAAGCATTTCCTTTACTCCTATTTTACTTAGATTGCAGTCTTATTTGTTCAAGACTTTCACATGAGGCACTCTAATATCTTTGTATATTAAGTGGTCATCTTGTTTCAGCTTGGTCTTGAAATAGGCTTTGTCATCACCCTCTTTGTTGTTCTGTTGCTAATCTTTTTTCTTCCAAGAGATATTTCCATTTCACTGTTATATTAAAATCTATAAAAATTTTTTAGATGAAAAGATACTGAGCAAAAAGCGATTTATATAATACCAAGAGAAATCAATAAATCATAGATACCATTGATCATCTAAAAAATATAAAAGGAATGGATTAAGAAAACGGTTCCTTGGCCTCTATTTTAATTGTGAATTCTTTATCTTCGCTTTATTGAATCTCAGTTCATTGTTTCAATATTTTTTTCTTTCATTGCATCTCACTATCACAACTTTCTAACAATTGCTGTGATTTTTGATGGCACAGATACATTAGTATTAGATAAAACAACACAAGATATCCCTAGACATGAATAGTGAAACAAGACCAATTTATCCTCATAGATTAAATAAAGCATTTGCTTTTAAATTTCTTGAAGGTTACCTGGAGTGACCGATTCCTGAAGAAGGCAGTAATGTACAACAACTGAAACATGTGATCTATACCATTTTTTTGAGTTGTTTTATTTCATAATTCTTATAGTTTATTTTATCAATAGACAGAAATTTAAAAAAAAAAAGATTTGTTAGAATATTTTTTTAAATATTTCTTGTTTTTGACCATGTTTTTTAAAATTGAATCTTTTTTTTGATTTTGACAATTCACACACTGCAAAAAAAAAATCCTTCAAGCATGAAAAATATCTGGGTGGAGTACAAAATATATTTTGTAGGTATGGAGAGTGGTAGTGGCACAATTTGAATATAATAACACAGCAAAAAGAAAATTTGACTTCAAGGTTGTTTGATGTTAAATATTCAAATGAAATCATTTTTCTTTTTACGCCCAGCATTTCAACCTGTAAGTTAAAAACAACTTAAACATGAACAAAAGAATATAACTTTCAAAAACATTTCTGTTGAGTGGAACAAAGTTGGATTTGACCTCGTGTTCCTATGGAACCATTATTTTCTCCTATTGTCTGCTTTCTTTGTGGGAGAAGCATTGTTTGGTCAAATCAGATTTGACGGCCAGATTTTCACATTCCTTCACCATTATAAACATTGGGAAGCAGGTCTGTGTCCTGATTCTGACATTGTTATCTAGATTTAATGCTTAACTTCTTTTATCATCATTCTTTCATCTTAATTTCACTTACTTTTCAAACTGAGATTTAAATCCAGTTCATTTGCTGGTGAAAAGAAAATCTTCAGAAAGAACTTAGGTAGAAGTTCTATATTTGGGGAGAAGAATGATGATTCAATTTCATATATCAGAATTTAATAAATTCTGCAGTCAGATATGGTGTTTATTAATTTTTGTCTAGTATTTCTTTCATCTTAATTTCACTTACTTTCATCTAGTAGTATTAGTAGTAATATTATCTTGAATTTGGATTAGATGAAGAATTGTCAGCCATTATTAATTTTTGACTAGTATTTCTTTCATCTTAATTTCACTTACTTTCATCTAGTAGTATTAGTAGTAATATTATCTTGAATTTGGATTAGATGAAGCATTGTCAGCTATTATTATGTTTTGACTAGTATTTCTTTCATCTTAATTTCACTTACTTTCATCTAGTAGTATTAGTAGTAATATTATCTTAAATTTGGATTAGATGAAGAATTGTCAGCCATTATTAATTTTTAACTAGTATTTCTTTCATCTTAATTTCACTTACTTTCATCTAGTAGTATTAGTAGTAATATTATCTTGAATTTGGATTAGATGAAGCATTGTCAGCCATTATTAATTTTTGACTAGTATTTCTTTCATCTTAATTTCATTTGCTTTTTATCTAGTAGTATTAGTAGTAATATTATCTTGAATTTGGATTAGATGAAGCATTGTCAGCCATTATTAATTTTTGACTAGTATTTCTTTCATCTTAATTTCACTTGCTTTTCATTTAGTAGTATTAGTAGTAATATTATCTTGAATTTCGATTAGATGAAGCATTTTTAGCCATTCTCTCTCTCTAATTCTCACCTGTTTTCTCTCTCTCTCTCCTTCCCTGTCTGTTTCTCTGTCTCCATCTCTGTCTCTCTCTCTCTCTCTCTCTCTGTCTGTCGTAACCTAGTAAGAGTTACTGAATTAGTAATAATGAAAATAGAGGTTGGAAATGAAATGGTAATCTTTATAACATCAACAAAATACAATACTCGCCAGCGGCGTAAAGTAGGTAAACCACTGCTAGTGGTGGATTACTTAGACTGCATATTACTCCCACTTACAATAGTGTCTAATGTATTTATAAGGATTGGGACATCCCCATTAGTGTTCATAGGTACGATATATAACATTTTTTTAACATGTACCTTTGAGAAAAGTATATTTTTAAGCCAGAGATATTGATAAAAAAAGAAATTACGTTGCAAGAAAATATATTCTAGAATTAGAGGTTAAAGAACCACCAAAATTATTTATTTTGTCAATTCTTGCGAATTCATTTTTTGAATTTATGGAGAAATAAATTTTCATATTTACTGGCCAATGAGAGATGTGCTCTCAAGCCTTTGTGAAAACCTGGATGGAGCCACTGTGATTCTCTTTTGTTGAATAAAAGGATTGCAGTTAGTGGATGGCTTCAGAAAGCAATTAATCATCAGGGAGAAGACATATTGACAGCAAGGGTACAAGGCAAATTGATATCAAAGAAGAGACAGTCAAGAAGGCACCTGTTACCAGTCAGCTGCAGAGAGCCTTGAAGTTCATAAGTGAAATATTTTCCTGCAATTGGATAACGAAGAATTCAAAGAAATGTTTTCCAAGTATGATCAGTATGAATTTAAAAGTGACTTTTCTAAGATTCCTATATTTACCAGAGATGCTTGTGCGGGGAAAGTAAAAGTAGGTGTTTTCAGTTTTATCTGAAACATGGTTGCACCTTAGTTTTCCTGCTTTCTTGAATTGTATAGCAAAGAAAACGGCGACTTACCTCGTCAAACCAAGCAACAGTGCGTTGCGTGTATTCTACGACAGAAAATGTGGTGAAAAAAAAAATTACTTACCAAACAAAAGGGCACGTATTCTGCATTACATGCTGAAAATGGAATATTTGAATTAAAAAAACAAGTCCATCGCAGGAGTCGCTATAAAGTATGTTGATATGCAAATTACTGAACATCCTCTCCCAGCTGTTGAAGAATGGAAAAGAAAACGTTCGGCCGATAAAAGCTGTTGGTGTTCTCGAATCGGGGGAAAAAGTCAGCGATTTTGGCTGCTGAGGGAGTTATTTTTCTGACTGGTTGCGTGCATTGTGATTTGTGAAATAGTACTTGCGAATTGAGTTTTCGGCATTTTCTTTCTGTCCCCGATGTTCGAGTCTGAACTTAGTGATTTATTCTTGGCAAAGTGGAAATAATCTGCGACAAACATTTCCTTTGCAATCCCAGATCACTTACAAATTGTTTTCTCTTTTTGTTATTAAATCCTTGTCTTTTCTTAAACTGTAACTGCTTCCTTCAATCGTAATCTCTTTTTGAAACGTCAGAGATTTATTATCCTACTTTAATAGGCATACAAATTTTTATGCAAATTTTGTATTTATACCTTTCTTATCTTTATTTCTCTAATGAATTTTTTCCTTTAAAATTTAATGCAGTGGCTGAGTTTTATTTTGTTATTTGCACCTGTTTTGATCTCAAGAAGAAGAGAAGCATGTGTTCTCTTTTCCCTTTCTATTCTTTTTGTTTGGGTTTGACCAATTCGTAAAAAAGAAAAAAAAAATAAATAAATAAAATAATTAAGACATGCGTGTCCGTCAACCTTAAACAATATTCTTTGTCAATTTTATTTTTCAGTCTTTACGATGGTCAATACTTGATCTATCTCTTACTGTTACATCCCCGGGCAACGCCGGGCTCTACTGCTAGTATGTAATATAAGAAATATGTCCTTTGATTACACCATCCATAACACTATCAGGTGAAACTCTGTTCAATAAGTTCAAAGTAAAGTGAAACATATTGCACAGAATTCTTATTTTATGTATATATTGTTCTGTAGAAAAATGAAAGAACTCTAAGATAAGGAAGTAAATGAAAGCAAGAATAACGGACTATTAGCTGTAAACAAAAACAAAAGTGCATTTGGGTTGTTGGTAAAAAAAAAAAAACCCAAGGTGTAAGTTAAGGATTGGTATATCAGAATTAAGCAGGAAGAGATATTTAACTATCTGGGTACTGTAGCAACAGATGATGGAAAATGTGACAGAAATCCAAAGGTGTATTGGAATAGTGAAAGAGTCTTTCAGAAACTAAGCAAAGCATTAAAATATAGGAAAATATTAGAAAAAAAGAAAGTGCTGAACTGCTAATCTCCTATATGGCAGTGAATGTATAAAAATATAATTTACACAAAGATCAAATACCTCATTATTGTGGCAAATATAAAATTTTAACGATTGTAGGCATACAAATTTTTATGC
>CAHIKZ030000011.1:830000-860000 GCA_903632075.3 Acanthosepion pharaonis | reverse complement strand
CTTTAATAAGATTTCTCACCTATTCAGGCCAGTAGATGAAAATAAATAAATACATTGTTTAATAAATAAACAGTGCTTCTTTTCAAATATGGGTATCCACTAAAAATAATATTTAAAGTAATAATATATATATATATATATTTATATATATGTGTGTGTGTGTGTGTGTATTGATATATACATATATATGTGTGTGTGTGTATTGATATATACATATATATGTGTGTGTGTGTGTTGATATATATATATATGTGTGTGTGTGTGTGTGTGTGTGATATATATACATATATATGTGTGTGTGTGTGTGATATATATATATATATATGTGTGTGTGTATTGATATATACATATATGTGTGTGTGTGTGTGATATATACATATATATGTGTGTGTGTGTTGATATATACATATATATGTGTGTGTGTGTATTGATATATACATATATATGTGTGTGTGTATTGATATATACATATATATGTGTGTGTGTGTATTGATATATATATATATGTGTGTGTGTGTGTATTGATATATACATATATGTGTGTGTGTGTGTATTGATATATACATATATATGTGTGTGTGTGTATTGATATATACATATATATGTGTGTGTGTATTGATATATACATATATATGTGCGTGTATATATTGATATATATATATATGTGTGTGTGTATATATTGATATATATACATATGTGTGTGTGTGTATATATATTGATATATACATGTGTGTGTGTGTATATATTGATATATATACATATGTGTGTGTGTGTGTATATATTGATATATATACATGTGTGTGTGTGTATATGTGTATATATTGATATATATACATGTGTGTGTGTGTGTATATTGATATATATACATGTGTGTGTGTATATATTGATATATATATATGTGTGTGTATGTATATATTGATATATACATTGAGCTCTCAGGATTTCATCCTCCTTGGGATTACCCATATGGATTACCAAGTTCTTCATAACTTAAATATATATATATATGTATATATATTTATGAATAAAAATGACAATAGGAAAACTGATAATTGCTGACGCATTTCGTCCAATGTGGACTTTATCAAAGCAAAATACGAAAATGAAATTAATTGAATAAAGTAACTAATAAAGACAAACATTCCAGTTGCTAGGTACATTCTGTATTTGTTTTTATTAGTTACTTTGTTCATTTAATTTCATTTTCGTATTTTGCTTTGATAAAGTCCACATTGGACGAAACGCGTCGGCAATTATCAGTTTTCCTATTGTCATTTTTATTCATAAATGTTGTCTTCTCTACTGGTTAAATCGGAGAAATTTTGATATATACATATATATATATAGGGTGATCCAAAAAAACGGGAACTTTTTTAACAATCCAATAAAAACAAGAGTGATGGAAGAAAAATATTTCATTCATAGTAATTGAAACCTTAAAACATGTCATTTAAGAAACAATGATGGAATTTTCATTTTTTGAAAAATTACGTCCTGTAGATGGCGTCCTCCTGTACGAATGCATTCTTGAAATCTGCTGTTGAAATTTCCTCATTGACTGCTGCAACATCTCAGCTGGGATACTGTGAATTTCATCTTGAATTCTAAATGGCGAAATGTTTACTTGCTCAAGGTCACTGTCTCACAGTGTTGCCACTTGCTCATGTTTGGTAATATGCACTTCAAAAATTCCCATTTTTTGGGGGTCACCCTGTGTGTGAGTATATATATATATATATATATATATATATATATATATATATATATATATGGCACAGTCACTCATGTCTGAAGATGCCAGTCTATTAAGGTTGTTATTCATGATGACGGTCGTCTTCGAGTATACAATCCAAAGGTTAGCAGTGAATATTTCGAAGACAGTAGGAAAGCGTTGTTCAGGTTAGCAGTGAATATTTTGATAAAAGTAGCAGAGGGTAGTTTGTCCTTCTGTTTCTCTTCGCCTGACAAGCTGGACTGGGCATTCGGGTAGAGTGAACAAAATGGCCGCCTTTATACATGACGGATTGAATATTCTACGTCTTCTGATTGGTTAACCTTCTATTGGTGGACTATAAAGTGAGTCAAGTCATTTGAGCTAACTCACTAGTTACAAACCCCCCCCCCTTATTTTGGGTATATTATGGAATCTTCCTTCAAAATATTAGTAAAGTCAATATTAATATGTAACAAATACTTTAGTATTCCAAATTTTTTTTTTTTTAGCATTCATAAAATACATTTTTTTTTTTTTTTTTATTTATTTATTTTTTTTTTTTAAAGACAATTAATATCCACAAAAATTAGTCATATCACTTTGTCCACAGTTAAGTATTCTGGTTAATAAACATTAGCAATAATATTATAGGTTTGGGTTGTGATCACAACAAAAAAAGTGGAAAGATTTGTTACTTTACCCATAGCTGGAACCCATTAAAACAGTTACTATCACTCCGGGTCAGTGATCCTGAGAGTCACTAAAAAGTGAAAAATTGTTATTTTACCCATAGCTGGGACCCATTAAAACAGTTACTATCACTCCGGGTCAGAGTGATCCTGAGGGTCATTAGAAGAGGATTGGGCTAAAAGTAAGACTATTTACATTTATACCCCGAAACTAAGGACTCACATTCATACCAAAAACTGAACTGACGTTTTTTATGACAATAACTAATGGATGCAGTTTTACATCCTACCCAGGACTAATAAGGACCTAAGAGGGACTTAATGGATGCAGTTTTACGTCTTGCCCAGGACTAATAAGAACCTAAGAAGTCAGTACCAAATATGGCAAAAGTGAAAGCCCGTAATTTCAATTTCGTAATTGGTTTTGTAAATAAATCCACCATATTATTTCCCAATTGAACGTATTCAATTTGTACTGTTTTCTTTTGTACTTGGTCCCTAACAAACTGATATTTAATATCGATATGCTTTGATCTTTGATGTATTATTGGATTTCTGGCCAAAGCAATACTGGCCTGATTGTCGCAGTAAATAATTATTGGCTCAGTTATTACCAGTGTTGTAATTATTTTTATTAGTAATTTAAGAAAAATAGCCTCTTGTGTTGCTTTTGACAATGCAATATATTCCGCTTCACAAGTAGAAAGTGAAATCATTCCCTGTTTCTTAGATTTCCAGCTGATCATTGGGTTACCGTCTGCTAGCTTAAAGCAATAGCCTGTTATACTCTTACGATCTGGTGAGTTTGCCCAATCAGCATCACAAAATCCTTCCAATTTTAATGCTTTATCTGATTGTCGAAATACTAGGCACCGACTCTTAGTTCCCTTTAATACATGTGTCACAATATTGTAAGCCCTTTGGAAGTGTAATAGTGACGTGTTCTTGTAATCTTTTAACATCCGAATTATTACAGTGGCTTAATATTTTATGCCAAGTCCTTAAGTCGTGTGTGGCTGTCTTCGAAGACTTAATACTTTTCAAATAATACAAACGTCCATTTTGTTGTATATTAAATTCAGTTCCATCTGGATATATTAACTTTGAATTGTCTTGGTGAAAATTGACTTTAATGTCAGTTTTAATTGCAGACTGAACTGAAAAAATATTTTGTTTAAATTTAGGAATATATAAAGCCTTTTTTAATAAACATTTACAAATTTTTCTTTTAGTATTTCATAGATAAATACAAGCATCACCTCTTTTTAAAACTAAATTATTAGCTCTGGTCCCGTCAGCTAACTCGATAAAATGCGAGTCGGGCTCAAAATTGGGGTCAAAATTAATAAATTTTGTTTCATCTGTAATTACATGATTTGTCGCACCCGTATTGATTAGGTAAGAATTATAACTATTGGCTACAGTATCCAATCCAAACGAAAAGGCATTAGTTCATCCATTCAAAGAAGTTTTTACATTTTTACAAAAATCATTCCGTGTATAAAATTGACATTTTGCACGGACATGGCCGACATTACCACAACGAAAACAAACGATATTTCTTTTAGTATTGTTATTTCTGTTATAATTCTTGTAATGATTGTTTTTAAGCCCCTTGTTCTTAATGTCATAATTCCTAATCTGATCGGTTTGAGGGACTGGTTTTCTGTATTTTTTAAATGACGTTCTCAGTTGCACTACGTTATTGCCTTGATTTTGGGGGGGTACACATTTTTTCAGTTTCTTCATAGCTACGTAACGCCATTTTAAACTCAGTGAAAGTTAATTGTTTATCTTTTTGAGTTATAACTGTCGTGAATGGTTTGAAAAAGTAGCAGAGGGTAGTTCGTCCTTCTGTTTCTCTTCGCCTGACAAGCTGGACTGGGCATTCGGGTAGAGTGAACAAAATGGCCGCCTTTATAAACAACGGATTGAATATTCTACGTCTTCTGATTGGTTAACCTTCTATTGGTGGACTATAAAGTGAGTCAAGTCATTTGAGCTAACTCACTAGTTACATATGTACACAAAAAACTGCAACAAAGGTAGCTAGTTAATCCCCATTGCAAACTTCTGCATATTTGTGCTTGTTCAACATCCACAGAGCACACCTGTGACTATGCTGAGCAGATCTCTGGGTGAAAGCATCTTATCTGGCATGATCAACAGTCTGAACAAGGCCAGTACACACAAACCCTCAGTCACGATGACTTGAGACTTTATGCTAGCACAACCATTGACAGCTCCCAAATAGTTCTGTCTACCCAATTTCATTCATAAGGCTTGGGTCAACCTGGGATCACCTTCTCCAGACTAATAACATTAAGAAGTCACCTTTCCTGACAAATCAGCCTTGTTGAGATTCAGACTAAGGTCTCATGATCAGAAATCAAACATTCTAACCACTTGGCCACATGACCATATATATATATATATATATATATATATATATATATATTTTCCCAATCCAAGACTTCACAGCTAGGACCCACCATGCTATATGCATTACATTCACTTACGTGCTAATACCCTTAGGAAAGGTATGAATCCTCTTCTTCTTCACCCAGCTATGGGTAAATAGCAGGACAGACAGGGTTCTATAACCTTGGGTGGCAACTGGTCTACCGCAGAAAGAAATGCCAACCTACTGCGGGAAAAAATCTACCGTCAGTCATGTATTGAAAGATGCATGATTGCCTAAGCGTGTATCACACATGGCACATAACTGACTGACTGATCCATAAGAGAGACTACTCTATGTGTGTGTGCATCTGTATCAAAAACATATGTGTGATTTAGTGTGGCAGGAAACTGAGTTGGGAGGGGTAACAAAATATGGCTGTTTACTCTTTCTCTCTGAACCTTCTTCTCCCACCCTCTCTTCCATTCTATTTTTATTTTTCACTCTTTATTTCCTTTTTGTGTTTCTTGTTTATTTTTATTTTTTATTTTTTTTTACTGTTACAGAAAAGCATTACTGACTTCCAGAGACATCATCTGGTAACTTGTAAATAAAGTAAAATAAAAAAAATGAGAGGAGACCTCCAGAGATATTTACGTTTCATAAATATTTTCTCTGATGGGCGGTTTGGCATGGGAAGGAAAGCCTGTTAGCTCAGAGATTTTTCTGACTAAATAACTGTCCTCTCCCTCCTGAAAAAAAAAAAAGATTATATCATTCAAATATATAGCGCAATGCAATGGTTGTTGATAGTGGAAAAAGTTTGGTGTAAGCAGGTCAGCCATGCTAGAAGAGTAGGTGGAGGCGGAAGAAGTTGTCTGCCCAATTCTCACCACCATTAATGTATCTTGTGTCGTGGCGCAAGTATGATAAGTTTACACAACATTGTCGTCTTTGTCAGTTGAACATGGTTATGAAGCTATCATTATTCATTGAGTGTCTCCTTTCCTGTCTAAGAGTGTTCTCCCTTGTCTCATTTTAATAGAGGACACTGCAGGCTAAAGGTGGGAAGCTGAAGCCAGGAACAGTGACAGGCTTGTCTTCTGGGTCTGTTTTTGGTCAATGTCAATGGTTTCTTGTATTTTTGCCTTTTCTTTGAAAATTAAATGAAATCAATTCAAGTGCTGATGCAAAAAAAATTATGGCCAAGACACTTCTCTCCATGAACCCCAGTTTTAGATTAAATCAAGATATTCTCTTGAATGGGATGACGATGCACTAAAAAATGTATTTACCATGTTTACGTCATTTAGATGAATTCTTCTATAAAATGAAATAAAAGATACGAGAGGTAATGATAAATTTCAACTTATAATTGGACACTGAATGACTAGTGTTTTTCATAATTGAATGCAATCTTCATGTTTGAAAATTCAATAAAACATTAGATTATGGAGAATATTTTCATAAATTTTAAAGATTATTGGATGGTTAAAAATTTTATAAAAAATTATATATTTTTTTGTTATATTCCTAAAGTAATTTTACAGATATGTCAACCCTAAAAAAATTTTAGATAAACTTCTGTCAAGCTGTTAACACCTTAAAAAGATACCTACTGCTGTGTTAAAAGATACATTTTCTGTGATATTTTAAACTTAGAATAAGTAATATTAAACTTATATATAATTAAACTTTAAACCGGCTAAAATTCCTCAAATAAAACTTCCAGAAAAGTATATTTTATTCTTGAAAGACTTTTTTTTAATAAAGAGATTTACATTGTGATGACAGATTGCTAAAAATGGTGCTAAAATCAGTGGTTTTTACAATTTCAAAACAAAACTCATTCCAGTCAATTTATGTGTTTTGAAATACAGCAAAGTATTTTGCTTATTGGAAATATTAAATTTAATATCTTTGCTTGAAATTAAAACTAAAATAAAAGCTTCAAGAAAGATTTTTGATTTTTAAAAACTTATTTTCATCCTTATGTCTCACATTTCTGTGGAGGTACTTATATATATGTGTGTGTGTGTGTGATAGAAATTATTAGGAGGATGTGAGATAATTATAATTAAGTAATACATCAAGTCTAGAAGAAACCTCAACAGAATGCAGAAAGCACTGGACAGCCGTTTCTCGGTAGTGGATGTGCACTGTTGATGAGTCCCAAATATAGGATGAAATGGCCATCCAGTGCTTTTTACATTCTGTTGAGATTTCTTCTAGACTTGATGTATTACTTAAAAATATATATATATGCACCAATGAAATGAGAACAAATCAAATATAAATTCAAACATTCATAACATTAATTTACAAACAGGGCTCAATACAATAATAGAGCTATATTCTTTATTATAGGATATTACATTAGAACATTTGTAAAACCGCTACATAAATGCACTCATGTTTTGATGCATATCATTACATTTCATCAGGCAGTCTGATGAGATGCAATGATATGCATCGAAACATGAGTGTATTTATGTAATAGTTTTACAAATGTTCTAATGTAATATCCTATAATAAAGTGTGTGTGTGTGTGTGTGTGTGTAATAATAAAAATATAGTTTTAAGGCATGCTATATTTATGGGTAAAAGTGCTCAAATGGAGGGATAGAGTGTATCAATATTAAAGTGACCAGCATTTCACACTTTAATTTGCTATAATTATCAAACTTATTTTCTGGTACTGTTGTGTATGGATGTCCCTATTTCCAAAAATTGACACATTTATACACACAAAAAATACTAGCATAAACGTTAAGCTGTATAAAAAATTCATTTCTTGAAATTTCATAAAATCAAATAAGTTTGTGGGGGATGCTAACATGTAAAAATAATTGTTTTACTAAGATTTTCAAAAAAATAAATATTTCTAAAATAAATCCTGACAGTTTCATTAAAATCTGAATTTTTTTTTCTTTTCTTTTTTTTTCAAGAATTTCAAAATCAGCATGTTCTTCAACACAAAAAAGATACTAAAATTTCCTATACTAATCTTTGCACCACCCCCACCACAAGAAAAACCAGATTATTAACCAAAATTTTGAACATTCTAAAAAAGCATCTGTCTATATTTCTGAGATGAGCTATTGCAACTATTTACACTATTTAAATTGTTTGGACTGTTGTCCTCATCTTTATCATATTAATGACATTTCAGCCATTGTACACTCTGGCCTTCTTCAGGTGATATGCGGTGGATAAAAGCATGGGTTGAAGTAATCCATAAGTGACTTGACCCAAAGAATTGTGAATTTGTGAGCTCGATACCTTCAGAGGTGAACAAAAATTTGGAGAGTTGAGTTACTAAAGGGAGATAAACTCAAATCTTTTTCCTATTTGATCTTCCATACAAAAATAATTTCACTTTTATAATGAATAATAATTTATAATAAATAAAATAAAATTATTTAAAAAATATCTCTGATGCAAAAATGGCATCAATCTTAACATTTTTCAAATCTTCAAGTGCATCTTTATTTAAAAAAAAGATCTCTTGTCATCAACAACCAGAAGAATTTTGAAATCACACGGAAAAATTATAAAGACATTTTTCAAAAATAAATATTCATCATAGATTTTTTTTCCCTGACAAATCCAAAAGAAAATAAATCAAATTATAGAAGCACCAACTCTCCAAAATACTATTTTCCAAGTTTTATTAAATTAGTTTTGTAAGGTTTCCAGACAAATTTTCCAAATGTTTTGATTTGATAATGCATAAATTATTTTTATTGAAATAATATCTTCAGGGATTATTCTTTATGAAACTATAAAAAATATTTGTCATCATCCTCCAATTTTAAGTATTCACTATGTTTATGAAGTGGGTGGTGACTGATAAAGTCTTTCCACAAAATTTCAGTGTACAATTCAGTCATTACTGAATAATAGGGTAGAGTTGTTCATCTATCATCCTGTTCACACTGCTCCCTGTTCTTCTGAACAGGAGTAGGGGTTTATCCCTTGTTTCCTGTTTAGGATTGTGTTCCTTCTAAAGTCTATTTCAACTTTATATTTCTAACATCTCCGTCTAAACTCTGAAATTTTATTTACTATTTATTCATTTGTTTTTTCCTCGATAGGAGTAGATAGGTTCACCTGTTGACTAACATTTCTCCCTAGTTTTTTGAATCTGAGTAGAAGATTATCTCCTGATTCCTGTTTAGGATTGGGTTTCCAATTCCTTCTAAAGTCTTTTCTTTCTCATTTACTTCTTAGTTCACGGCTTAGTGGCATTATCACCTTCCTTGGTGTGTATATATTAAGAAAAAGAAATAGCTGCTGAAAATTTCAAATTGGGTAATTCCTTGATTTTTGTATATTTTAAAAAAAAACGAATAGCTTTTTTGTTTAATTTTGGAAAAAAAAACGGTATACTTTATTGTGGTACTTAATATTTATGTTTAAAAACCAACATGCTAAAAACTTTGAATAAGAGTAAAATGCTAAGTCGATGGATACTGCAATATTTAAATAAAAGGCAAGCATCTAATTATGAATGGTTGAATAATTTTCAGCCTGACTTAATTCATAAAATCTGATCAATTGACTAAATCATATTATTTCTATCTGAATTCCTGGGATTAAGAGGTTATCACTATTTACACTCGGACTATTGTCCTCATCATTTTTGTTGTTGCTATCACAATATTTCGGTCATTGTGTTTCACAGCCTTCATCAGGTGTATATTGATCTGCATAACCTACAGAGAATTCTGAACTGAACCCTTCATTTAATCTACAGAGGTCAACTCTTCTCGTTCCACTGCCCATGTTTAGGGATATTTTAGCTAGTTTTTATTTTTTTTAATTCTGCTTCATTATTGCTTGTCCTGTTTCCACTAAGCTCAAGTACATACTACCTGGTCCAGGGTTAAACATACTACCTGGCTCACGGTTAAAAGCTGAGGACAGTAGTCTGAATGTAAACAGTGTAAATAAACACTATTTTTTCCACTATATTGTTTTAAGTATCTGTAACAGATGATAAAAATTTTATATATATATATGGCTTTGGTTAATTTGCATATTCTGATTATATATGTTGATGAGGTGTGGCGTGAACTGAAAAGGGTTATGATAATGATGGTAGTAAAGAGATAACATTGATATTTTTATTTTCCTTGTATTTCAGTTGCTTTTCTTAGAAAAAAAAAAACAATACAAACAAGGCACTCCCTGACAATAATGTTTTTGATGACAACAGTTGTTCCATTGTTGCATTGATTGGCTGAATTTGTGAGTGTGCATCTTGAATTTAAAAAGAAAAGAGTGCAAAAGGTCAATTTGTTTGGTGAGAAAAAGAAGTCAAGGTCATTGTTCCAAAAAAAAAAAAAAAAAAGAAATTATTCCCATTTGGCAGTATAACACCTCCTACCAACAGGATCACATCCTTGGTCACAATCACCAATTAATATAACGCCTTTCACTGCTGCCTAGACCTGGTGGTGTAACCATGTTTCGTGGTCTGTTCCTCAGAGTCTTGCAATGATATTTTAATAATGGGGCTAACTCTGTCAGTGCTGATACTGGTCCAAGCTAATTGTTGGCCGCTGACTGCTTTGATCCACACTAACTCTGTTCTTAATCTCAGAGCAGTGGAAGATCGAATTCTGTTTTGACTGCATGAAAATGCAGAAATGATATATCAGAGATGCTATTTAGTTTCAGTGAGAAAATGGAAGAAGGACGTTTATTATCTCCTCCATTTTGATTATGTGTAAAGACATACCAAAGACACTACTTGGTTTCAGTAAGAAAGAAAAGGAAGATAGAAGTGTTTAAAATCTGTTTCAGTAAAATGGAAAAAGTTGTCAGTTTCAAATCTTTTCATGATTGTTATTGCAACATTTTGTTAAAGTTGTTAAGTTCAAATATTTAATGATGTGATTGGCAAATTTCTACAGGGGTTGAACATGCCATGGGCTTATTCAATCATTAACTTAAGAATTAAGACCCATCAGAAAACTAAAATATGAGAATCTCAATTTTCACAGGTTTTCCAATTATTATTATTATTATTATTATTATTATTATCAATTCTTGAAATTTCATAAGATTAAATAAGTAGGTGAGTAACAGATGTAAAAAACGTTTTTACTAAGATGTTCTAATAAGGAGATATTTCTATAATAATTTCTATAATAATTTAATTCATTTGTGCTTAAGTTCTGAAAGTTTCATTAAATTCCAACAATTATTTGATTTTTGCCAGAATTTTTAAATCAATGTGTTTTTCACCACAAAAAAAAAATTCCTATACTGAGTTCTGGTTCCTTTCTGGTCTTTCAACTTAATAATAACAAAGATTTTGTTGATAAAACTTTTTTTTTTTTTATTAAGTTTGGATCATTTTTTTTTTCATCATGTTATGCTCATTTTTTAGCAAATTTTTGGAAGTAACTGTGTATGAACATACAAGAAACTTACCATTAAATCATAACTGAAGTAATGAAAACCACGATTTATGTGTACCACAGTAAACTGAATACATTGACACAATTTGCATACGTTAGTAAGAAATGACCTAGTAACCTAATTATCTTGACAGATTTGGTAATTTTTTTTTAATGAGGATAAATGAAATGAATTGTTGTGGATTTGTCATTTATTTCCATTGGGCATTTACTAAAATTTAAAAAGAAAAATGATTAAACGAAAATCAAGTAATACAAGAAAAATTTTTTCCTTTGAAATGCTTTCGCAGACCGTACGCAAATGGACGGCTATTTGTGGGCTTTTGTTTGCCCATCTTCTTCTTATATGTGTCATGTTCCTTCAGGACATTGGCAATCATGCCTCTCTAGGTTCATTTGGTAGGTCATACATTTTTTTTCCTCTGTCCAACTTGCTTAGGATTGGGCTTCAGGTTCCTTTTAAAGTCGTTGAATTAAAATATTCATGCGCACACATCCATGAACACTATTCAAATTAAATTGAAATTTCCCTTTAGTAATTCAACTCTCCTAGTCTTTGCTCACTTCTGCTGTGGCCAGGTATTGAACTCACAACTCTTTGGGTCAAGTCACTGGATTATTTCAATCAACCCAGAGATGAACAAAAACTTGGAGAGTTGAGTTACAAAAGAGAGATAATTGAAACTGAAATATCCAGAAAAGGCATGGCACGTGGATCTAGAACAAGAACTAGAATGGTGAATGAAATAAAGAGTTTGGTTCGAAATTCCAGTGTATATTACCTGGAGGCCTGAGCATACAATGGTCAAAACATCATGAATATGACAATAAAGATGAGGACAGTATTTTGAACAATGTAAATAAACGCATGTTTGTATATTTTACAGAGACCATCAAAATAGTCTCTTCCAAAAAAAAAAAAAAAAAAAAAACAACGAAATTCCAATGATCAAAAAAAAACACAGTTAAGTTTATTTTGTGTCTGTGTGTTCGACGTATCCATTTCTTCTCTTTCTGTTTGTGGCAAGAAAGTAACAGACAAAAAAAAAAATGACAGCAGCTTTTATATAATAAAATTATAGATTTAGGCAAAATACAAGTACTTGTAGCCTACGGTGTCTGGGTAAACATTCTTTTTATGTATCATGTCCTTTCAGATTGTTTTTTACAACTTCATGTCCTTTGTTGCTCTAAATAACCCTTGCCCCATTTTCTATTCGGTCTACTATTCATTTAATCAAACTCATTAAGTAGGTTATTTGTTTTCTCTTGCTTTCAACATTTTATGCTCACTCAATACCAGGCCCGAGTGCCCCTCAAGGTAGATAGTTACTGAATGATATTGCATGAGCATTATAAGAGGAGATAAGAAGTTTGAGTTTATATAAGAGAGATAATGATTAACCCTTAGAAATGAAGAAGTTAAGATTATAGTGATTGGGAAAACATCCTCTCAGGAGTCTGTTCCACAAAGTAGCAGTTCTAGAGAAGAAGTGTGATTTTTTTTTTTTTTTTTTTTAATTTCACCTAAAGTAAGGTGATAATGCTACTAAGATGCAAGGCATGAAAGAGAATGAAGAGAATTTAGTGAGGAGAAAAGACAATAAAAGAAAAGACTTTCAGGGAGACAGAAGATGACGATTAATGTTGCATTTAAAATCTTTGAAGAATGTAAGTGGCTGAGAAGCATGAAACTAGAAGAGAGTTCCACAGGCGAGAAGTGTGAGAAAAGAAACTATTAGAATAGAACATATGTCTGCATCTAGCTAGTTCAATAGTAAAATGGTGAGACCTATTTGCCAATCTGGTTGTACATTTAAATTCATGCAGTCAAGGCACTAAGGGGCAAAGCTCATCAGAACAATTGCCAGGAAAATATTTGTAGAAAAGACAGAGGGAAGCAACAACATGGTAGTGTGAGATGTCAGGTCAAGACCAATAATATTGCTGATTCTTCTTTGGATTTTATTTTTTATTGAGATATATAGCAGGAGCATCAGAGTGGATTTGGTAGTAATATTCAATACATGGACAAATGAAAGAGAATGAAGAGAATTTAGTGAGGAGAAAAGACAATAAAAGAAAAGACTTTTTGACGATTAATGTTGCATTTAAAATCTTTGAAGAATGTAAGTGGCTGAGAAGCATGAAACTTTCCACAGGCGAGAAGTGTGAGAAAAGAAACTATTAGAATAGAACATATGTCTGCATCTAGCTAGTTCAATAGTAAAATGGTGAGACCTATTTGCCAATCTGGTTGTACATTTAAATTCATGCAGTCAAAGGCACTAAGTGGCAAAGCTCATCAGAACAATTGCCAGGAAAATATTTGTAGAAAAAGACAGAGGAAGCAAAATAACATGGTAGTGAGATGTCAGGTCAAGACCAATAATATTGATTCTTCTTGATTTTATTTTTTATTGAGATATATAGCAGGAGCATCAGAGTGGATTTGGTAAATATTCAATACATGGACAAATAGTAGAGTTTATAAATGTGCAAGATGGGTTCTGATGAGAAAAATTGTCTGGTCCAACACAGTGAACCAACTTTCCTAGCAGTAGACCTAGCAATTAGTTCAATATAATCTCTCCACAACATGTCAGTGGAAAACCTTAACCCGAGAAGGCATGACAAGTCACTCTCCTTGAGGCTAGCATCAGCCATGCTGATAAAAAACAAAGAAGGTTCTCTAAAATTAATAAAATTGAGCAGTTTCGTTTTGGAGGCTTTAAAATTGACAAGCCATTTCTTGCCCCAATTAACAACAGATTATAAGTCATTTTTGTGATCAGCTGCTGATTTGACCTTATCAAACCGACAATCTATAATTAACATTTTTGGTTGTGTATCTGTTATATATGATATTGGAGAAGTTAGATGAGGATAAATTTTTAATATACACAACCAGATTCTAAATTAGTTCAAAGGAGCCCCCATTAAATCTAAAAATACACAAATCTCCTCTGTTCATACATCTTTATTTTTTTTTAATTTTTATCTGTGTATCCTTGGGGGGACCCTCTAATTCAGAGGCTAATTCAGAGGCTCCTTGACTACAATCCATACTATCCCATATGTAAATCTAGCACTGGCTATATATAACCTTTTCGACATGGTCTCTCTATGTACCGTGTCCCTTCAGGTGGTTGGCAGTAATGGCCCTCCACAACTTCCTGTCCCTTTTTGTAGCTTTCAATAAATTTTGTCTTTTTGTTATCTCTCCTAAACCTTGTTCATCTGTCCATTCACTCAAGCTCACTAAGTAGGTTATGCATTGTTTTCCTCTGTCCCTTTTGCAATCAAGTATGATGATCAGATATCTGTGAGTATCAGATTTTCCAAACCCTCTTTCCTCACTATTTGCCTTAGAAATTTCAATTCTCTCTTCTTGATCTTAAGTATAAGTGTCCTGTATGTTTCCATTTTCTCTAAAACGTTTTTTATTACTCACATGTTTGGTTCATGGTATTCTCAGCATCCTTCTGTAGAACCACATTTCTGTTGCTTTCAGGCTTCTTCTTTGAAAAGATTCTCCAGCATTCACTGCCATATAGGAGTACCGATATTACATAAAAAAATCAGTGTTCTTTACTTTCTGTAATGAACTAAATCTTTTAAAAACCATCACCTGATTTTCCTCAGTTCAAGTACTCAATGACCTTGGACTAAATTATCAAAAATATTATGCATTTCTCTCAATTCAAATACTTTTGAATAATGGCACATTCATAAATTTTGGTGGTTGTGTCTATTAAGAACAAAAAATAGGGGGAAAAGGTTAATGAGAGTTCCTTTGATTTGTACTTGCACAAAACAACTTTATTTAAATAAAGAACCTATTTTTCTCCATAATGTATCTTTTGGTGCCGAACCGTCAGTGTATCAGCCATTTTCAGCCTTGCAAATTTGGGATCAAAATCACATTGATGCTATCACCTTCATTGATTCGACTGATTCATATATAAATATTTCTTCTTCTTTTATTGTATATGGAAACCCCATCAAAATATAGTGTTTTATATATTAATTCTATATATTTGAAATAGCAGTAGCCTGGCTCTCAATTTCAGTCAAGATTGTTTTAGATGTTGCCATAGAAGAATATGACTACACAACCAAGAAATTCAAATTCAACTTGCATTGGCAGGATTAACATTTTGCTTGGCAAAAATAGTCACCTACAGAGTGCTAAAGATTAATGCTATATATAACCTTTCTGACATTATATATAATGAACTAAATCTTTTAAAAACCATCATCTGATTTTCTCAGTTCAAGTACTCAAAGACCTTGGACTAAATTATCAAAAATATTATGCATTTCTCTCAATTCAAGTACTTTTGAATAATGGTGCATTCATAAATGGTTGAGTCAGCTAATATACTAAGTGCTTATGGTAGGTGGATTATAGGTAGGATTTATTAAATACATCAAAACTTTTATTAATTCCAACGATAACCTTATTGGGGAAGCAAATTCTGATAATTTTGAATGAAACAATAACTGCATTTGTATTTTAATACTGACTGTATGTTCAACCTGGTATATATCGGTCAGTTTTGGCCTTTTCTTACTTCTGACCACAGGTTTTATCTCTGCTTAGTCACTCCACCGCACACCTTTAGAAATGTTTTATATTAACAAATTAGCATCTATAGGAAAAACTTGGTAAATCTTTCAGTTTTATTCTAAAAATTATCTTAGCCATTTTCAGCTTTCAGTCTGTAGTGTATTCAAAACAAGGAAGAAATTGATTGTCCATGGTCAGTAATTAATGCAAATATTATTTTTTTTATAATGATGTTCACCTTGTACAAGGCCTAAGAGCCACTCAAGGATTACAGAGGCACTAGCTCAAGTAAGATGACAAATACCACCAAGACACAAGTTGCCACTGGAAGTGAAAGAGAAGGAAAAAAATTTATAAGGAACTCAGCCGTAAACAAGAAACAAGGGATAAACTGCTACTCCTGTTTGAAAGACCAGGGAGGAGTGTGAACTAGTTGATAGGTGAACCTATCTACTCCTGTTGGGAAAAAAAAAAGTAAATAAATAGTAAATAAACGTTTAGAGTTTTAGGTGGAGATGTTAGAAGTATAGAGTTGAAGTAGACTTTAGAAGGAACCAGAAACCCAATCCTTCAGGAAACAATGGATAAAACCTCTACTCCTGTTCAAAAGACCAAGGAGGAGGGTGAACTGGAAAAAATACAGCTACAATATGTCTAATATAAAGGCATTGCTAATGATTTTATTATAGAATGTATTGGAAACCAGAAAGAAAGGTATTGTCAGTGGTCAGGAATTAATACATAATTAATGAGAGTAAAGGGACAAACATTTCTTGAAAGTATATAGAAAAGAAGTTGTGGAGGGCCACTTTCTGAAGGGACACAGTACATGAAAGAAAACTTCTTTAAAGTAATGTGTTATTTCTCTTTGTATACATGCACTTTCAAATGTGTGTGTGTGTGTGTTATGACTTGTATTTGGGGTGTTTTTGTTTGCACATCGATGCTTATTAGCTGACAGAGATCCACTCCAGGATTTTCCTGACTCCATTCAATATCATCCTGACTCCCCCTCCAATGTCTCATTCTTCACACCTCTTTCTCTGTTCATCCTTGGAGATTTCGATAAATGTCAGCAATCGACATAGTGTGCATTCACCTTTCTATCTTGTCTCCATTTTCCACCAGGCAGCTTCAGTGTCATGTGGCTTCCATTTCTGTTGTTGGAATTGAGCCGATTTCAGCTTTTCTTTTTTTCTTTTTTTTTTCTTACCTTTGTTGGCAGAACACCCAATTTTGTTATGCCCCAAATTTAACTGCCCAAAACCTAATTACCCTCTTTCTCTCTATCAACTGGTATCTGATTGGTTGCTGTTCAGGTATCTAACATCATTGAATTTTCTTTAGGGAATTTCCTCTTCTCCTTCTGCACTCTCTCTCACGCGCACACACATTTTCCTTCTTAACATTCTACATTTTTATCTCTCACATTTTTCCTCTTGCTAATTACTTTCTCTCTTTGTGCCTCTCGTTTTCTTAGTCCTTCGTTCCCTTCTGTTTCTCTCTTTTTGACTCTCTTTTCTTTTCCATTCTTATCTTTCTCGCACTCACTTTTTCATGTCTCTGAATCTTACTACCTTTCCTTTGTGTGTCTCTCTTTTTGACCCCCTTCCCTTGGCGTGCCTCTCTTTTTGACTCACTTTCCTTTGCATGTTACTCTTTTGAACCCCCCTCTTCTTTGTGTGTCTCTCTTTTGAACCCCCCTCTTCTTTGTGTGTCTCTCTTTTGAACCCCCCTCTTCTTTGCATGTCTCTCTTTTGAACCACCCTCTCCTTTGCGTGTCTCTCTTTTTGACCCTCCCTTTTCATGTCTCTCTTTTTGACTCACTTTCCTTTGTGTGTCTCTCTTTTGAAACCACCTTTCCTTTGTGTGTCTCTCTTTTTGACTCTCTTTCCTTTGCATGTCTCTCTTTTTGACTCTCTTTCCTTTGCATGTCTCTCTTTTTGACTCTCTTTCCTTTGCATGTCTCTCTTTTTGACTCTCTTTCCTTTGCATGTCTCTCTTTTTGACTCTCTTTCCTTTATGTGTCTCTTTTTCCTTGGGGGGTCTCTCTTTCCTTTTCCTTGTCTCTCTTTTTGACTCTCATTCCTTTATGTGTCTCTCTTTTTGACTCTCATTCCTTTATGTGTCTCTCTTTTTGACCCCCCCCATTTTCCTTGGGGGGGTCTCTCTTTTTGACCCCCCCCATTTTCCTTGGGGGGGTCTCTCTTTTTGATCCCCCATTTTTTCTTTGGGGGATCTCTCTTTTTGACTCCCCCTTTTCCTTTGTGTGTCTCTCTTTTTGACCCTCTCTTTCCTTCGTGTGACTCTCTTTTTCACCGCCCCTTTCCTTCGCGTGTCTCTCTTTTTGACCACCCCTTTCTTTTGTGTGTCTTTCTTTTTGACCGCCCCTTTCCTTTGCGTGTCTCTCTTTTGACTCCCTTTCCTTTGCGTGTCTCTCTTTTTGACACCCCCCCTTTCCTTTGCGTTTCTTTCTTTTTTACTCTTTCTTTTTGGTGTGTATCCTTTTGATTCTCTTTCCTTTTCATTCCTATCTCTCTCTTTCTCTTTTCCATACCCTTCTTTATTTTACTCTCTTTCCATGTCTCTCTTTCTTACTCATTTCTCTTTTTTTTTACTCTCTTTCTTTTCCTATCTCTCTTTTTCATTATCCTCTTTTTTTACATTTTTCTCTTTTTTTGACTCACCTTTTCATTTCTCTCTCTCATTCCCAGGCTCTCTCTTTACCTTTGTTCCTTTACATCTCTCTTCTTGTCCTTCTCCATTCTTGTTTCTTTACGTTTCTCTTTTTCTTTCCTCTCATTTTATCCTTGTTCCTTTCTATCTCTCTATTTCTCTCTTATTCCTTGTCTCTCTTTTTTTGTCTTGTTCCTTTTTATCTTACTTTAACCCTTAATTCTTTTTGATTTCTCTACTTTTTAACATTTTTCTTTCCTGCCTCTCTTTCTCTGACCATCTTTCCTTTTTCTCTCTCTCTCTCTCTCCATCTCTTCCCATTTTTCCTTTTTTCTCTCTCTGACCATCATTCTTTTTCTCTCTCTCTTTTTCTTTTTTTTCTCTCTCTCTGACCATCTTTCCTTTTTTTCTCTCTCTCTGACCATCTTTCCTTTTTTCTCTCTCTCTGACCATCTTTCCTTTTTTTCTCTCTCTCTGACCATCTTTCCTTTTTTCTCTCTCTCTCTCTGACCATCTTTCCTTTTTTCTCTCTCTCTCTCTGACCATCTTTCCTTTCTCTCTCTCTCTATCTTTCCTTTCTCTCTCTCTCTCTGACCATCTTTCCTTTCTCTCTCTCTCTCTCCATCTTTCCATCTCTCTCTCTCTCTGACCATTTTCCTTTCTCTCTCTCTCTCTCTCTGACCATTCTCTCTCTCTCTTTCTCTGACCATCTTTCCTTTCTCTCCATCTTCTCTCTTCCATCTTTCCTTTCTCTCTCTCTCTCTCTCCCTGACCATCTTTCCTTTCTCTCTCTCTCTCTCTCCCTGACCATCTTTCCTTTCTCTCTCTCTCTCATTGCCAAGTCTCTCTTTTTGCCTTTATTCCTTTGTCTTTTTTTTTGTCCTTCAATTGTTTTCATCTCTCCTATTTCACTATCATTCTTTCTTTCTCTATTTGTTTTACTTTCTTTCTTTCATGTCATACTCTCTTCTTTTATTTCTCTCTCTCTCTCTTTTTTGATCCATTGTTTCTTTCTGTCTTTCTACTTTTCATTTACATCTTTCAAACTCTTCCTCGTTTATTCTCATCTCCCTTTTTGCCCTCATCTTTTTATGTCTCCCTCTCTCAACCCCATTGTTTACTGATCTATCTTTCTCATTGTCTCTCACTCATTTACATCTTTCTTTTCTGTCATTTTCCTTCCATCCATCTCTCGTTTCTGTCTCTTGATTTATTTCTTTTTTCTCTTTGTTTTCTTTCTGCTTTTCTCTTTTTGTCTCTCTCTCCCTATCGTCTTTATGCTTCCCCACTCTTCATTGTATTTCCTTCTTACTCTCTCTCTTTCACTATTGCTCTTTGTACCGCTCACTGTTTCATGTCTTTCTTTTTCCTTCATTTTATTCTCTCTCTCTCTCTCTGATGCTTTTTGTCCCTCTTTCTCTCTATCTCTAGTTCTCTTTTTCTCTCTCGTTCTGTTTCGTCTCTTTGTCTCTCTTTCCCTTATCCTGTTTCCTCTTTTTATTTCTACTCTATTCACATAACAGTGGTTATGACTATTAATATCCAAAAAGAGGCTTACACAGGAGCATCTTTTTTAAAAATTTTAATTTCATGTAACTACACAACATTTTCACTTTTGTTTTTCATCATTTGCCTTGATAAAGTCAAATAACAAAACTTGTCAGCAAGGACAGAGTACTGTCTATTTTATTCAAATTGTCTTCTATACAGATTTATTCTGAGAACTTTCACATTCATTTTAATAAGTAAATAAATCAAAAAGGGAGCGAGTGTAAATTCAATTTATGAACAAAACATTGTAAATGCCAAAGAATTCTTTGAGAGCTAACTGTATGAACAAACCCCAAAATATCAGACAGATACAGTGTCATCCAATTCCTGTTGTTGTACATACCATTTACTTCTGTAAATTTTGGCTTCACAATGTCTGCATTCTTCAGAAGATTAACCATTTTTCTTTTTCAGAATTCAATTTATCAAGATTATTCCAAGCAATGAATGCAAAGATCTGTGCACCTTGAAAATCCAAAGCAAAAAAAAGTGATATGTTATACATATTACT
This sequence comes from Acanthosepion pharaonis, assembly GCA_903632075.3. Classification (NCBI taxonomy): domain Eukaryota; kingdom Metazoa; phylum Mollusca; class Cephalopoda; order Sepiida; family Sepiidae; genus Acanthosepion; species Acanthosepion pharaonis. The sequence goes on along the minus strand of CAHIKZ030000011.1, from coordinate 839,454 downwards.
CCAGCCCATTAACATTTTATTTGTTTGTTTTTTTTTTAATTAAACAATTCCCCCTAAGTAAGGTGATAATGCCACTAAGATGTAAGGGGCTTCTGGGAGTTAAAGAGAATAAAATATCTTTAAAATGAACTGGAAACCCAATCCTAAACAAGAAATGGGATAAACATGAACTCCTGCTCAAAAAACAGGGAGGAGTATGAACCGGACGATAGGTTCACCTATCTACTTGTATTGAGGAATAAAAAACAGTAATTAAAATTTCAGTTTTTAGGCAGAGACATTAGAAGTATAGAGTTGAAATCAACATTAGATGGGACCAGAAATCCACTCCTAAACAGGAAACAAAGGATAAACCCCTATTCCTGTTCAAAAGACCCATGTGGAGTGTGAACTGGGCGATAACCGAACATATCTACTCGTATTGAGGAAAAAGCAAAAAATAAAATAAATAGTAAAAAAATTTCAGCATTTAGGTGGAGACATTAAATGTATAGTATTGAAGTAAATTTTAGAAGGAACCGGAAACCCAATCCTAAATAGGAAACAAGAGATAAATCTCTAGTCTTGTTCAAAATACTGGGGAGAAGTATGAATCGGATAAGTAAGCCTACTACCTACTCCTATTTAGGGGGGAAAAAACAGTAAATAAAATTTCAGATTTTTTTCAAATATTGAAGGAGAGAGATATATAAAGAAATAGGGCTTTTAATATTAAGCCGAATCATAAGTAATTTATATTTTTAGAAACCAATTGTAATGTTGAATATATCATCCCAATTATATGTGGCAGTTAAGAATAAATTGAAATGATATTTTTAGATTCTAAGTAAATTTTTCTTTTTGAGATAGGGGTGGGGACTGTTTTTTTTTGTGATAGTATGTGCTGGCCGTGTCTGATATAATACACTTTCAATTTATGGCTGATTCATTCATTTTCTACGGATTATCAACCCTTTTTTGGTTAGTTAAAGCCAGGAAATGTTTTTAGACTGTAAAAATGATCTTTTTTTTTCTTTTAGATGTTGATGGTTTTAGTAATACTAGTCTTACTAATTAAGAAGAGGTGGGTTCATAACTTTCACAAGGGTATTTGTACATAAGTGAATATATTAGGTTGGTGCAAAAATAATATCGTTTTTTGACGTTCAACTTAACGTCAAAAAACGACATTATTTTTACACCAGCCTAATAACACAAGGGGAATTGGAACTCTGCTATCTGATTAACTTTTTTATTATCTTCTGTCTTCTTAATTCCTGTTCTTTTATTGTTTTCACTCCTTAATAATGTTTTTCTTTTTTCTCATATTCTTTTGCACAATAATAACCTCTTGCATCTTAGTGGCTTTATTGCCCTGCTTGGAGTGAAATGATTAAAAAAAAACCCAATGAAAATGAGAACAGTAGAACAAAGTATATTGATAGTTCATCTCAAAAAGAAAATATAAAATTATTAAGTAGTACAAATCTGTCATGATGACTAAATCTCAAAACTATTTGACATTTTGACACTGAATTTAAAAGGCTCTAAAAATACATCACTGATGTCCTTTGTAGTCAATATAGGAGTCAGTTAAAACTGATTTGTGTTGCTGTAATCTATTGGTCATGAGTTCATTCCCTGGATTAAGCAGTGAAAGAATATACACTTGCTGAGCAGGAACAGACAAAAACTAGCATCACAGGGACAAAATAACACAATCAACACATATCCCATATCAGCCAAAACAATGGACACCTGAAGATAGCCAGATTATATTTGGTCGAAACGTTGCATTTTTGATAGCATCTTTAACAATCAAGATAAAAACAGTAGTCCGGAATAACTAAAATCTGTTAAAATTTATGATTTTTCTTTTGTGTGGTTATATTTTTAAAAATTTAAATTTAAAAAAAAAAAATTTTGTATCATTTCTTTTATGTTTTTTTTTTAATTTTATTTTTAATTATTAAATTTTTTTTCAGGTTGCTGCTACAATCTGGTGTCAACATAAATCGCTGCACACTGCAAGGCACCTGTCTGCACGCTGCTGCACTCTGCGGGAAAATCGATGTTGTTCGATTACTACTCGAAGTAAGTCCACTTTTACTTGATCACCTGCTTTCGATAATTCCACTGAAGATGTTTTTGTCTCAGATAAGAGAACCCCCCCCTCACTTTGGATTGCAAACACACCAAAAATTATTGCAAATGCATAAAGTTTAAAATGTCATAATTTCACTGATGTCATATTTCAGAAACCAGGACAAGTGTAAGGGTCTTGTGGGTCCTACAAATCTATGATAATTGGCACCCTACTCTATTACATCTCAATTTTCATTTGGTAGTAGTCATATAAAATACAAATTTTATTGTAACCTAATTATGTACAATAATGGATCACATATGATATAGATTAATAATTCAATTAGAAAAATTGAAAATAAATACAATGTAACTATATATAAATTAGAGACATGTCATAATAGATCATTCCATCTTAAATAAATCAACAATGTTTTACAACAATTTTTAATATAAACTTGAGATTTTTCTTGTTAAAAAAGTGAAGAATTTTAACACTTTCTATATTTTGGACAAAGAATAAGGAATTGTATGTAGTTTTTTTTTTGAGATTTAGTATGAGTGAAACAAATTCTTGGATTTGGACAACAAAAAAGAACACAGAATGACGTCAATATCCGCAAAAATTTTTTCATCCTTTAGAAGTTTGGCTTAGTTTAATTTGTAACATATACAAATGTATGTAAAATAAAAAAAAAAAACAAGCAGATGTTGATAAGATAGTAATGGTTACAAAGCACTGCCTGGGTCCCTCCATCAGGCTTGTGCCCTGTCAGTCAAAGAATTATCCATGGTCATATAGTAACTGCCAATGCAAAATGTGAATAGTGAAAAATTTATTCACAAAGATGTTTTGTGCCCCTCATTTTTTTAGTTCAATTATCTATAATTACAAATATTCATTCTGAATATATTCACAGAACTAATCAAAGGATTCATCAGCATGTGCCATCTAAGATCTGTTGAGAGACATGTGAAAATTTGCATACACTTGTTGAATACTTCCAGTTCTGCGACTGCAGAACAATAAATAATCTTCTCTAGGGATTTTCTAGCAATAATCAGGAAAGTGCATTCAGATTACCATTTTTGAGACCATTTATGTTAAGTCTTAGCAGCCTTCCCTCTGCCAGCAGAAGGAATAGCTGCTGGGTCTAAATCTAATCTATCTGTGATTTATATTGCTGATTCCTTGGTAGTATTTTTCTTTCTCCTCATTTTTAGTCATTGTGCACATATTTTTGTCTTTGATTGGCTCTGAAGAAAAATGGTGGAACCAAAAAGTATATTAACAGAAAAGGGTTAACTGGTTATCTCTCCTCATTCTTCAGTGCCAATCGAGAACAAAAAAAAATCTTGTGATGAATAAATTTTGAAAAACTATTTAACACTGAAAGAAATGGCCTACATTGATGTTATCATGATATAAATGACATAGTTTTCCCTGTGAATATTAGGGGAATTACATTCACTTGCAAGAGATTTAGTTTGAATAGTATGACTGATTTGTTCTGCAAATGGTCTACAAAGAAATCTTAAGGTAATTTTCAATTGTATGTTTTTTTTTCTTTGAATACGAATGTACAGAATGCATGAGACCATCAAGAAATCATCTGGCTGGCCGTGGGTGGAGTAATGTTCATAAGGCTTCTTTGTTGGTATATGTAGACTACTGCCTTCTTCTGTGTGTGCACATTCAATACATTTTTACATGTGTATATCAGGATATAAAGTGATGATGTAAAGTTCTCAACCAAACCAATCCTACTCCCCAAAATCTAACCAAATGGCCAAAATATATTTTGGAATTCCTTCTTGATCAAGTCAAGAACTTTCAGCACTCCAACATACATACACATATATATATATATATATATATATATATATATATATATAGTTGGATTGGTGTGAGTTTGTGACCCTGGGTTTCATGGTACTTGCGTTATCTGACAATTGCAAATAGCGTGAAACCCAGGGTCACAAACTGACACTAATCCAACTAAATATGTTAGATCTTATATTGATATTGAACGCTTTCTAATAAGTACCGTGCATATATAATATATAAATAATATATATAAAAAATTACATATATATATATATATATATATATATATATATATATACATTTTACATATATACATATATATTTTACATTTATATATATATATATATACACAAATTTTACATATATATTTTACATACACACATACATATTTATATATATATATATATATATATATATATATATATATATATATACACATACTGGATGTAACAGTAGAATTGTCCAAATCATATAACACCAAAATTGTCCAACTGTTACTTTGAACCATTGTATCTTAGAAATGCTTAAAGATATCTTACTGGGATTCTCTGAGGTTTTTATAACACTATTGGATTCTATTTTGAACAATAAGAATGTGTTTAGCTCTAAGTTGAACTGATGATCACTCTCTTGCTATTGTGACCTCCTGATCCAGTTTTTCTCTCTTCTGTTCCCTCCTTTTTAAACTTACCATTCTCTGGATGGTTCTAAAATTTACTTTGGAGATGAAAGCCTGAGTATGAATGATGGTATCATTACTGAAGGCCTAAATGATCTTTTTCTCTCACCAATGCTCAGTTGGGAAGACATAGTGGGGCTGACACAAAATGATTTTAACCTGTTCTTATTCTAGCTGAATAGCTCAAAGGGTTTTTCAATAATTCTTATCATTAAATATTTGAGCTTAACAACTTTAACAAAATATTGCAATAACAATCACAAATATGAATACTGGCCGTTATTTTAAAAAGTGGATATAAATGAAAAGATTTGAAACTTTTTCTGTTTTACTGAAACAACCACTAAATGTAATTAATACTGTTTAATTAAAAAACAGAACATTTACTCAAATAAGTGTATCCATAAAAAAAACTATAAACAAAAAATATATTAAAACACACACACACACACACACACACACACACACAAAATATATTTCCGTTTATACATTTTTTTAAACAGAAAATATATTAAATGTTGGACTTAATCCTCTATTTCATAATATATATACATAAATGTGTCATGGGACTTTTGAAGTTAATTTTAAGGGGGTCACATCATGCATGAGATATAAAATTAGCATATGTACTGCTGGCCCTGGCTACGCCGTTGACTAAACTATATATTCATTTGCTGTATTTAAAATTAAACATGATTTTGTTAAAACTGATATTTTACTTAACTGCATCCAATGATAATGCATGTAATACTCACATATTTGTATCGTATTATAAAATACAAGCATAGCAAATATGCATCTTTTCCATTGTTTATAAGATGTTTAGATGTTTCTCGTTTGGTTGTTTATGGCTGTACGTGTTTATGCAATGAGTAAAGCGTTACTAATGATACTTTTATCATTCTCTTTTACTTTTTTAACTTATTTAACTAGAAGATAGAATAAGAAGATAGAGGAGAAGATGTTAATCTATTGTAATTTGGTCTCTCAAAAAAGGAATTTGCATGATACATGCGATACATAATAAAATCTTTTTTATAAGGGAAAATTTGGGTGGGGGTGTCGTTTAAATTTGAGAGACTGGCCTGAATTCCTTAGTAGGTGCTAATCCTGAGTAACAAAGTGTAGATGTTGTATTTGTTGTATTGTCTGATTGTAGACTAACTTCCTCTTCTCCACCCGTCTTTCGTACACTGCATATTTATATTTTCTCAAATCTCGTGATCGCCGTGATTTTGCGTTAATTTGTCAGCATAAAAACAATATGGCTTCCCTACGAGATTCTTTTTACGTATGGACGTCCATGAGGTAAGTTTTTTGTTTTTTTTTTATAAACTACATGCCCCCCCATCTCATAATCACATAATTATCTATCCATTTGGGCAGGTGTCGCTCTCTTTGCGATCCTCGAAGTGTTTGGGGCTGAGCCTCATGAGAACTTCTCCCATTGTCTCCATCATTCTCCTGAATCACTCTAAGGTCAAGAACATGTCTTGGCACACCATCCACCTCAACATTGTTGCGCGACTGTGCCCTGGTAACCGTTCCTCATGTACATTTTGTCATGCAGCTAGCTCCAGTTGGCTTGACGATATGCATGATTGTGCGTTACATGACAGTATATATAATATGAATTTGTAACCATTTAAACAATATTAACTATATTATATTACTTCTGGTGGTATGGGGAATTAATGGATAATGGTTCAGATAGAGAAATAGGAGAGTAGAGTTCAAACTCCAGTCAAGTTTGTTACATACAAATACTCATGGGAAACTTATGAATCCATCTATTTTCCCTATGCAGGACAGACTGGAAATCAGGGAGAGCTGAGTTCAAATTCCAACAGAGTTTGTTACATTCTCTTTCATGCAAATTCCCTTGAGAAAAATATGACTCCATCTCTCAAACCCAGCTATGAGTTAAATAGCAGCTAACACTGGGTCCTATAACCTTGGGTGACAACTCTGAATTCAAAACCTCCAACTATGGGTTAAATAGCCTCACCAACCCACAACTGGCCAAATGTAATAAGTATGGCTAAACCCCTGAAGACATGGTCAATCAGGAAGGAGTTTTTCTAAGGACTGAAAAGGCTCTGGGTCAGAATCTGTTCTGAAGAGCCTGCATCCCTGGCACATTTTTCCTTTTTCTTATTACTTGGTGAGAATATGGGTACTGCCAATGGAAGTAATGCCACTCTCTAGAAATACTGTGTAACACCACCATGGTCTCTTTAATCATAGGACCAATTCTGATCATAATGTTTACAATACTTGAGGTGTGTCTGTCTTGGCTTCTGATAACAAAATAGACAACAAGAGAAACAATAAAGCACCGAAGGCAAAGAACGACATTGGTAGACTGTTTAGTCGTGTCTGGAGAAATAAGACAGAAAAGTCTACAAATTTGTTGTGGTTAAATTTTGAGTGAAATCAATAACATGGTTACTGTCTCCGTCTTTTGAATCCAAGAATCAACTGATATAGAACAATGATAACAAAGTCCTCAGGTCAGATTTTTATTTTTTTTAGAGTTTCTTTATCTAAAACAGATGACCTTCCAAAGTATAAGAACTCTGTCTCCCTTACTTTTTGATGTACTGTGTAAATCTTTATATTCCCCAAAAAATAACCAGAATTATTTCAAAGTTGGAAGTTTTTTTTTTTTTAAATGACATGTTCCATTAGGGCATAGACAGCGATGACCCTCTCCTTTTCTTTTTCTGTGAATTCAAGTCTAAGGTTCATCATCATCTTCCTCACATATCCCCTTAAAATCTGCTTCTTACTCTGTAACCCTCTACCTCGAATGGCTCTTGGGCCTTGTACAGATTGAACATTATTGTGAAAAAAATAAGAATTACTGTGACACCTAGAGATTGCTTTCTGTGCTTGTTTTAAATTTAAAGTTTCCCTTCTCCTAGATTGGTTGCAAACCAATGCTAGAGAATCCAGTCTAACCTGCTATTTAACCCATAGTTGGGGGCGAGATAGATTCATACCTTTCAAAACAGACTTATTGCACAAATGAACACAGCTAATGTTCTGACATCTGATAATATGGTTCAACTTATCATGAAGTGAGGGGTCGGTTTTTTAATGTTACAAAGTAATAAATGAATCCCCCTAGAATTACTTCTAGTTTTGTATGCCATATCCTTTCAGAATGTTGGCAATCATGGGCCCTCCACATCATCCCTCTTTGTTCTTGTTTTTCCATTTAATTAATTCACTGAGATGAATGCCTGCAGTCTTTGAACTGACATCAGACGATGATATTGAATTCAAAGGTTGGTTTTTGAAGCTTCCTTATCTAAGCAGATGGCTTTCCTAGGATGAGGACATCTGCCTGCCCTAATTCTTGAAAATCTGTGCCACTCTTTACACAAAAATAGCCAAAATTATTTCAGAGCCAAAAACTATTTTTTTAATGTCACGTTTCTTCAGAATGTAGACAATCATGCCCGACTGTAGATTCCTTTATTATCTGTGAATTGTCATTAATTCTTCTTGCCTTTGTCATGATTTTGAATTCCAAGTTTACACACTGTTTAAAACTAAAATAAAAGAATATGAGGTGGCTATTTCAAATACAAAAATATCCACTAGAATAAAAAAAATGTCAAAAAAGTTATTGAAAACATAAAATTTTAACATTTTTTGCTTTCAATTCTGGTTTTGCCTAAACCCATACACCAAATATCTTCAACAATAATTTGTTTAGCAAAAAATACTTATTTTTTCAGGAGGGCCCAGATTCAGTATCAAAATTGTAAGAATTTTTTTTTCTTTTTTGTTTTCCTTTTTTCTCTCAATTTGCAAATCTTGGAAAAAAAATAGAAAAGGAAAATATTTAAAATATACAAACATATATATTTTTTTATTTTTCAAAAGTTACATTTTTTTCATTTGAAATAGACAATTATTATTATATTAAACAGTGCATTTCAAATCCCAAGTATCCAAATATTGAAGTAATAAAAATGTCGGATAAAAAAATAAATCCATTAATTCTTTTAGAAAAAAGATTTATTTATAAGAATTTTACAGACGGATAATATTTGATACTGAGCTACTAGAAATGATTGTTATGTGTGTATTTGCAACATGAAGATCATTTATTTGTTTTTTATTTATCAACAGGTTATTTAAAGCCAGAAAATATTTTTAGATTGTAAGAACTGTTTTTGACATGATTTAGTGATACAAGTCTTACATTTAACCATAGCTTATTTTATACAAGCATCTATATATATTTTTTTATTATTTCAAACGTTAATATAGGGGTACCATTTGAAATCATTATTATTATATTAAACTTTTTCAAATCCCAAGTCATTAATAAAATTTGAAATAATAAAATTTTTAAATTTTTGTTTCATTTACATTTTTGGACTGTTGTCCTCATCTTTGCAAATCAGCTGCTTTATCTGTTTTTTCAGGTGATATTTTGGAATTTTGAACCAAACTCTTTATTTAATCCATGGAGGTAGCTTCTTGGTCTCCTGCTGTCCGCTGACCTAAGACGGAACAAATACATTGAATCAATAATTTCATCTACTGCAAGGAAAGTTGGTTCACTGTGTCATGCCAGAAAGTTTTTCTCACCAGACTCCATCCTTCAAATCTATAAATCTACCATTTTTGCCCTTACATGGAATACTGCTGCCATATAGGGTCTGGAGCCCCTGCTGTACGTCACAAGGTCTTTGACAAAATCCAGAGACGGATATGCAATGTGGTTGGTCCTGGTCTGGCATCTTACCTACAGTCACTTTCTCACAGATGTGCTGTTGCTTCCCTCTGTCTTTTCTACAAGTACTTTCACAGTAACCTTTCCGACAAGCTATTTTCGCTGGTTCCCAAACTGCATGAATTTA
>CAHIKZ030000011.1:790000-825000 GCA_903632075.3 Acanthosepion pharaonis | reverse complement strand
TCGCAGAAATTGTCTGACAGCCATATCTGAGTTCTCCTGTTTGTGCCGCATAATGCAGAATCCTGTTGCTAGAGATAGGGCCTTCCAGCAGCCACACTCTTGAGCTACTGCAGCACTACTGCACAAGGCACTTGATTTAGGCCTCTGTGTTGAGTCTGAGGCCCTGTGGGAAGATGAATGGAGGCATCATGTCACTATCAATAGTGATCATGATGCTGACTGGATATATCATCCAACTCTTTTCGAATCCATTGCACTGTCCTCAGATTAACAACCAAACACTCTGAAATGTTCACATTGGAGCTTCCAGTGTGAATGCCAAACAGTGCAACATGCTGTTTCCAGATTTCTAGTGGAGTGAATTGCGTCATGGTGCTCTTTTGCTCACAATGCACATGCATGAAATTAAAAATATAAAATGGAGATAATTTACCTATCACACCCTGTATATAGTATAGCTGGTCACTCATATTCAAGGATGCCTGTCTACTAGGGTGACTAGCCAATCCCTATTGCAGATGCTTGCTCAGGTGCATTTGTGTTTTTTAAACATCCACAGTGCCCACCTATGTTTTATACTGCAACTATGTTGAGAAGACATTAGCTACAGTTTCTGGGAAAGAGCATGTTATCTAGCATGATCAACAATTTGAACAAGGCCAGCACGCTCAAGCCCTCAGCCACAATGACTTGTGACTTCATGCTAGCACAACTATTGATAGCCCCACCAAATGTTCCGTTTACCCAATTTCACTCACAAACCTTGGGTCAAACCATGCTATGGTTTTTCAGGCAGTTTTCATCTCCCTCCATACTATATATAAATATGGAGTATATATATATATATATATATGAAGAAAAATATATGGAAAAAACAAGCAAAAATCCTAATATGCAATTATGCTGTTTTAATGTTAATATAATGTCAACATCGGACGTTTCGGTCTAATAGACCATCTTCAGGACATATTCATAAAACATAATTAACATAGACCATATTCAATTCAACATGAAAAAGACGATGGACATAAAAGCAAGACCAATCCAAACAGATAACTGAAATCTTTTATAAGATCAGCGTTCCGTTTAAATATGATCATGTCGTCATATTTGCTTACATATATATATATATATATATATATCTGACATATATATGACCTATATATATATATATATATATATATATATATATATATATCTGACATGTGAACCTCCCTATTCCTATTGGGGCAGACCTATTAGAAGTATAGAGTTGAAGTAGACTTTAAAAGGAACCAGAAACTCAATCCTAAACAGGAAACAAGGGATAAACCTTTTCAAAAGACTTGGAGAGTGTGTGAAATCCTGTCAATGTGTAACAAAAAAATATCATGAATATACTTATTTTTTAAGGAAAATTTATCAAATTTGATTTCATGAAGACTATGGAAATAGAAAAAAACTGGCTTCTTGATATCCTTTGTGTAAGAGCCTCAATTTTAAACTTGGCCTTGTGCCACATTTCCTTTGGGTGCACCAAATGCACAAAAAAAGAAACTTAAAATTACACCCAAAAATTACTTCCTAACTTACCTCTGCAGAGGAACCTACACTTTATCAAAATCCATATTCTCAATTTATGTCCCTAGTCAACATATATGCTGTCTCTTTTAACTTCCTCACTTCTCAATAATGTGGTCTATCATTTATCAAGAACTGATATTAAATATTAATTCCTTAATACATGAAGTTTTTTATTATTTCATTTATTATTCATTTCATACTCTCTTCATCTTTGTTGTTTTTATTTTGACTGATACATTCTTTGGCCTTCCAAGTGATTTTTTTTTTAAATTTTTTTGTTGTCTCAGTGATAAATTGTTTTTATTATTCTATCTTTCATTTCAATATATTGTGGTTTAACAATATAAAATGCCAAAAGTGCACTTTCTCGAAATACATCAAGGATTTTTATCCTTTAATTCAAGTGTGTTTGAATAAATCGCACAAATTTTTTGCATCTGTATTCAGCATTTTTATTTTCAAAGGGAGATAACTCAAGTTGAAAATCCTTTCCCTTTCTGCTATCAGCAGTGTCTTCTATATCCAGATATTGATTTTCAAAGGGAGATAACTCAAGTTGGAAGTCCTTTCCTGTTCAGCTATCAAGTTGGATCCAAATTGCTCCATTTAGCCTAATATATTTTTTAAAGCCAGGTGTAAAATTGAGCCTTCATACACTTTCAGTGTTTTAGATTACTCACTTGCACCACCAGATGCAAAAACTTTTAAGGGCCATATTAAAAGCTCTTTATGTTTTTTAAGATCAGAATCCACAACGGAAGGTCAGTGATCACAAGTTCTTTTAAAAGGTCGGGTAAATAAGTGTAAAGTGCTAAATACTGATATTTGAGATGGTTGATTGAGATTTTGATAACGAAACTGTAACATACACCCGTTCTTGGGAGAATTAAAGCAGGAAGTAACATGTTTAAGAGCAAACATATGTTCCTAATTCTATTTATTATAAGTCGTTTTCAGAGGCGTCTAAATTAATGTACCAAATGTCATTCGGGCAATTGAACAGCTTCTTTATGTACTTGTTGTTAATATTGTGAAGGTATATATCATAGTGGTCGATACTCAAGTAGTCATACAAGCTGAATACAGGTGACCTTTGTTCTTGTCAAGGGCAGGATATTTATAATCATGATAATAGAAAACAATAACATGAGGAAAAAACTACTCAGAATTTTTGAAGATTTGGGATTTGATATTTTTTTTAAAAAAAGCCTGAAAACTTGAAGTTCTGGATGCTAACTTCAGCTTAATAACAGCACAATAGCACCATATAAAAATGACAGTGATTTAAAATATGTTCACATCAAATTAATTCCCCTGAGACACATCATTGAAAGAATACAAAAGAGTATGTAGTATTGATTGCTTCATAATTCATCTTCTGCCAATATTTTTGAAAATGTTAAAAACGAAATGAATATCAACCATCATTAAAAGAAGATGGCTATAACAGGATATGGAAGTTTTGGAATGTTATATCAGTTATAATAGATAAGGAAATTTAGAAAGAAAAAGAATTTGGTTTACTCTGACTTTCAAATTGCAAGTAAAATTGAAAGTTTGCAAAATTTATTTTTTCATATGGAAAAAGTATTTCCCTCTCAACAATGGATTTCACAAAATCCTTCAATAGAAATACTGTGAATATAAGTTACTGTTGCATGCTCAATATGGAGTGGATTATTAAATGGCTTAATGACAAATTTTCAACAGTAAACCAGTTATTGATACACTAAATTGTAACTTTTGGAAGTGAGAAAATTACCCTCTTGGTAGGCAATGCTTAACGAATAATATCATATATAAGGCAGTAGTTAAATTTTCAAAACTCCCCACTAAACTGATTTTCAAAATTTTTTGGTATAGGTATGCTCATGAATATGCATCAGGTTAGCCTCCTAAACCCCCAAAATTTGAAAAACCAATAACATATTTCGTCTTCCATATAAATACTTTTCACAAAATAAAGTCCTACATTTCCCTTGATAAAGTCCCTCAGAGGATGAAATTTCATCCTCTGAGGGATTTTATCAAGGGAAATATATATATCAATGGATTTATTTTTCATACAACATTTTTATTACTTCACATCTATGGATATTTGTATTTGAAATAAACACCCCATTTTTTATTTTTACTTTAAACAGTGTTTATTACATCTGTCAGTCTGTGTATTTGAGAAATTTTCATCAAGGAATCAGATTTGCATCCCCCTTTGTAGGAGAAACCACTGTTTAATCTGGTGTCTTTTACTGCTGGGCTATGAAGATTGCCACAGTACAACTTTTCCTCCTTTCAGGAAAACACACTAAGATATTTTTCTTGAAAACTCATATATATTCAATTTCATATCCAAAATGTAAACAAAGCAATTCCTAAAGAATTAATGGATTTATTTCTAATCTGACATTTTTATTACATCAAACTGTTATTATACTTGTATTTGAAATAGATGCCCCATTTTTATTTTTACTTTACTGGGTATATATCTAAATGTTTAGAACACTAGTGTTCTAACCATAAGGTCAGGGTTCAAATATCACCAGGGTCAATTATTTTTCTCAGAGAGGTGGCTTCTTTATTATAGTGTTCTGAGGAGATAATCCCAGCATGTGTCATCATTGTGAAGGGCCTGAAAACCCTAGACTGATGCAAGTCTTGTGAATTAAATTTGGATAGACAAAACTTTTCAGCCCAAATGATTGAGGGTTTGTGTGTGTTGGCCTTGTTGAATTCCTGATCATGCCAGATTATGCACTCTCACTTAGAAATTGCAATTAAGATCTATTCAGTATCATTGACATATAAAGCACAAGTTGGCTGTGTGGTTGTTGAAGAAATACAAATGTGCGTGAGCAGGCTTCTGCAATAGGGATTAGCTAGATAACCTATTAGACTACATATTCTTGTGAGACTGATAGATGTTCACGCACATACATGAGAGAGAGAGGCTGAAGATTATATTCAAGCATGAAACAGGCTGTTGCCACTCACTGTTAGCCTCACTGACTATTTTCATATTTACGTACACTCTATCTCTGATATTGATTCCATCACTTACCGATAATTATAGTATAACATGAAACTATATTTTTAATATATATATATATATAATATAATTTAAGCATGTATGTATGTATGTATATATATTTAGGCAGCATATCTTCATTCAAGCATGTTTGGTTGAATAATCTAGATATATGCCTATTCATTTTTATTTTAATCCTCAAATATGTGGATCAATATCTTAGTGTTGGTACAAAACTGATTAAGAGAGCTGCATAGCTGTTCTTATAAGTTTTTATTTTCCCAAGTAGTTTCAATCTCATCCAAGATCATCTTCAGGGATGAATTGCTAAGACAGAATTAATGTAATTGACATTTATGAATGTCATGCATGTGCATGAACACGCTCGGTTAATTCAAAAATTTACCACTATATAAGGGAGGTAATTTATATTGTAAAAAAGCTTTATTAAAAATTGTAATTATGTGCTTTAAAATATTTTATTACAATTGTAGTTTTTTTAACAATTACAATGTAGATATTTTAAAACTTTGTTGTTATAAACATTTCAGAACTTTCAGTTACTATACTCATATTTATTGTTGGCCATAACTTTTTTTTATATAAAGGGCTTCCAAAATTTGATGGTTTTGTTTTTTATTTTTGTGGTGGAGTATACTTGTATTGTAGATTAATATTTCTCTAAGGTTCTATTTCTGTAATGTGGACAGGAATGTTCCTTTAAATGTTGTATGATTGAATTAGAATCTGGCATATAAAGTGTAATTCTCCTTGATAAGGTTGTTGTCATAAAGCCAACATATATATTTAATTTCTTGTCAGGGATACAATCTCCCAAAAGGCACTTAAATTGATATACAATATTGGTCTTTTACAAAACACTAGTTGATGGAGAAGAGCTAAAGCAGTTATGAGTTTTTTTTAGGATTTTTTTAGCATTCTAAAATGCTACATCATCCTTCTAATATTCATATATATATATATATATATATATATATATATATATATATATATATATATATATATAGAGAGAGAGAGAGAGATCAGATATAGATATATATAGTTTTAAGGAATGTTATATTTATGGATTACAGTGCTCATTATCAGAGATAGAGCATATGTAAATATAAAAGTGGACATTGTTGTCAACACTCAGAGATGACAGTCTGTTTCATGCTAAACACAATCATCAGGCTATAAATGATTGCTATTATCCCTGGTGTTGACTTCAATGTCCAATTATATATGCTAATAAGTTATAAATGATTATGTAAGTAGCAATAAATCAATTATTGTATTTTATACTATTCTTAATCTGTTTCTAAATTTCATTTAATCACGATCATCAGACCTACAAATTCAAAAAGAAATCAGAAAATATAACTCTGGGTTTGTTTTTTATACCTGGAGTTATATTTTCCAATTTCTGTTTGAATTTGTAGGTCTGATGATTTGGATTGTGATTACGATTCCAATGTAATAAATTATAACCATGGAATATTAGTGTTTGAGCCTTTTATATTATATATAGAATTTATATAGAAAAAATATTGTTTGCTTTCTTTCCCACATTACAAATATGTTTTCAAAATAAATTCTGTTTTTATCATTTTAAATATTACACCATTCATCCTTGAACCTAAAAAAAAATGTAAGTACCAAGAAATGAAAAAAAAAACATGTTCTCCTCTTCAATACAGACAGTATGTTGTCTTATTGTTTTGGCTCGAGGCAAGAGGTCAGATGTGTCAATCTGTGGTTAGTGTTTTGTATCTTGACCATCTCATGACTTTCTAGTGAAAAAGTGTAACTCTTTAGGAAAAGAGGTGAGAAAAATAGAGAAGTGCCAGTTAGAGATTTAATTAAAAGAAGAAAAAAATATTCTGTTATCTGTGAAACAGGGCATGACTTGTCAAATTGTGGGTGGGGCGGAAGGTATTGCAAAGGAAACTCATGAACCATCTTAAGCTCCAGATAACCATGTTAGATGGTGAGGGCTGGAAAGATGCTGTCTGTTTCTGTGAAATATTTTGTCTGTTTATATCAGGTTTAATGTTTCTCTTCAGATCTCGATATGCTGTACATTTTGTAGCAACCTGTATCTGGTTCTGTTAATAAATCTACATGAGCAAGGCAACCCAATGTTGCTCAGGACAATATTTTTGATGCCATACTATTAGTACCACATGGAGCAGTTTAAAAAAAATTATTATTTAGACTAGAATAAATGCCATTGGATATCTTGCAGAAATGTGGATACCCAGAATTTTGAAGATAAGAATTTTATTTACACTATTTACATTATTCAGACTATTGTCCTCATCTTTGTTGCCGTATTTATTACAATGTTTCAGCCATTATACACTCCAGCCTTCTTCAGTATTTGTCTATATTTTTGAGATGTGGTATTATGTACACTGTTTACATTATTTGGACTATTGTCCTCATCTTTGTTGCCATATTTATTACAACGTTTCAACCGTTATACACTCTGGCCTTCTTCAGGTGGTTGGAATGTCGAACTGAAACCTTTATTTCACTCACTGGGGTAGACTATTCTAGTTCCACATGCCATGTCATTTTATTTATTCAATTTTTTTTGTGGAATGTGCCTATGCAACGAGAAATAATCATTTCTTCAAACATTTTTTTTCCATATTATTATAGTTTAAACTCTCTAGATCAGGGGTCAGCAACCTTTTGATAATTCTGTGCCAAGTTAGGGTTTAAAATCATTCAGTGTGCTAACAGCATACATATTTTCATACAAGTGAAGCTCAATATTCTAAAATATTCTAATGTTCTAAAAGATAGTAATATATATATTTATATATATATATATATATATATATATATATATATATATTTATATATATATATATATATATTTCAGCATATATTAAAATTGAAACATTTAAATATCTTCTTTGCATTGTAGTAGTTATTGGTTCAGACTTTTGTGATGTCATTTGCAGCTTTGTGCCATTGGAAATTGTTTGCTGTGGCTGACCCCTGCTCTAAATCATGAATATCAAAATATATTTTTTTTTATTAGATTTTATAATTTTGCTATGTAAATCCATCATAAATTGATCCCCACTACAGAAGCCAAAACAAAATCTGCTCAAAACACGTGATTTCTTAAAATGTAAAAAAATTTTTTTTCTCAATTTAGATTTGTTAACTAGAATTCATTTTTCATACAATTTAAAAAAATGTTTTTAAATTTGAAGAAATCACATTGTGTGAGCATGTTTTGTTTTGGCTTCTGTAGGAAAGATCGATCGAATTTACACAGCAAATTGGACCCACCCACAACTTTAACTTTTATAAAATTCAATTAAAATTTTTCTTTAATATTTGCTATCTGAAGTGTTTAATCTATAGTAATATAAAAAAAATTTTGAAAAAATTATTATTTCTGGCCACAATATCTATAAGTACAACTAAACTATATATTTTTTTTTAATTTAAGAATATTACTCACAGACATGCCGTCACCTCTCTCTGTCTGTTTTACAAATACTTTCATGGCAATTGCTCCGAGGAGCTGCATTCCCAGACTTCATGAGTTCAAGCGCCCGACGAGGCTGGCATCCCACTCTCACCCCTTCACTGTCGAAACTCCTAAATGTAGCCGTCTCTTCTACTCCAATAGCTTCATGTCTCGCACCTCTCGCCTGTGGAACTCCCTTCCCTATTCTAGTTTCCCTGAGAGCTATAATCTCTAACTATTCAAATGTAATGTCAATCGACATCTCCAGTTGCCTTGATCTATCCACTACCCTTCTTCTCATTCTTTCTTCTATCACTCCTATCTGATCTTGCTCCAAATTTTCTGCAACCCCTTGCATCCTAGTGGCTTCCTGCCTTGCTTGGGGTGAAACGCTTAAAACAAAAAATTACATTATTTTATTGTTTGTGAAGAGGCATGGCATGGCATGTCCTAGTTGTAAATGTTTGAACTCGTGATATTAAAGAATAGATCGCTAATCTGAACATTAGCAATGGAAATAGCAATAGTCTTAATAAGCTTGCAATGTTGTAACTGTACAGGAATGGGTTGCAGAGTGGAAAATAGTCTTCCTCACAACACCACACAAATGATTTTGAACTCAATATATATATATATATATATATTTATATACATTATATAAAGAGTAATTCTTCTATGTGCTGCATCCCTTCAAGACATAAACGATTATTGCTCTCCACAACTTCCTATGGTGACTTTATGAATTTAAGTACAGTACAAAATTGGCAGCAATGTCTCATCTTTTTACTGTTAAAATGACTAGATATAATCTTGAGTTCTATGCTAACAGTTTCTTCTCTTGCACTTCTTGCTTATGGAGCTCTCTTTTGGCCTCTTGCTTCCCAATCAGCTTTGATCTTCAAAAATTTTAATGCAATGTCAATCATATTCATCATCATGTGTCGTCTTAATTTCAGTTCTTTTATTGATAATGTTTGCTTTTTTTCTCTCTTATTCTATTACATTCAGTAATACCTTGCATTGTAGTGGCTTTATTGCCTTACTTGGGATGAAATAATTTTTTAAAAATCCCTTGTGGCTCTTAACAGTTTTTCTCCATTTGCTAACACTCTCATCATTCATTCCACCATCCATTCACAGAAGTTCATCAGAATTATGGCTCACTGTCTTTCCCTATCTATCTTACCCTCAATATGCCTCATAGGGGTTAAGTTTTCCAAGCTTTCCTTCCTCGATATGTGCCCAAGAAATTTTAGCTATCTTTTCCTGATTATGTGTTCTTTCCGTTCCCATTTTATTTATGACTTTCTTGTTGCTTACTCACTCTGTCTATAGAATTCTCAGCATCCTTATGTAGAACCACATTTTTGATGCCTCCAGTTTTCTCTTCATCCATGGAGAGAGATTGTCCAGCATTCACTGTAATATAAGAAGATGGATATCACATAGCATTCCAGCATTATTTCTAGCAAAATTTTTCCATTTCTCCACACCTTGCTTCACTTTTGGAATGCTTCTTTAGCTTGTCCAATGCATGTTCAGATATCAGTGTCCATCCTCTGTTAAAATGGTTTCCAGATATTTAAAATTCTGCATCTGCTTGATGTGTAACCTTTGTAAATATGGTGATATAATGAATTCATTTGCTTCTTTCAACACAGAAAAATATTTTCTGTAGCCCATCGTAAATATTTCAGTTTTTTTGAGAACCAATCCAAATCTTATAAAACTGAAGGTAATAGCGGCTTATAGCCACATCATGTTGAAATGGCATTTCCTGTATGATCATGGAAGTTATGTAATGTCGAGTCTGGTCAATATGTAGATGGGTGACTGCTTGGGAATAACAGGTGCTGTAAGCTTTGATATGTGGGTGGTGTAATGGATAATGGCTTGGAATTGTTAATTGGAGAACCAAGTTCCAATTCCAGTAAGGTTCATTACATTCACTTATGCACAAATACAAAAATAATTTCACTCCAAGCAAGGCAATAAAGCCACTAAGATTCAAGGGGTTACTGAGCATAAAAGAATATGAGAAAATGAAAAAGACGCTATTAAGGAGAGAGAACAATAAAAGAACAGGAATTAAGAAGACAGTAGATAACAATTGACATTACATTTAAATTTTTGAAGATCAATATTGACTGGAAAGCAAGAATCTGGAATAGAGCTCCACAAGCAAGAAGTGCGATAGAAGAAACTATTGGCATAGAACTTATGGTTATGTCTAACCATTTCAACTGTAAAATGATGAGACCTAGCTGCCAATCCAGTACTGCACTTAAATTCATAACTTAAGTTGAGTTACCAAAGAGGAAAGCTCATCAGAAAAATTACCATGAAAATATTTATAGAAAAGGCACAGGGAAGCTATTTATTGGCAGTGGGAAAGTGACTGAAACTGTGATGCCAGGTCAGGATCAATAACATTGCAGATTCTTCCCTAAATATATAGCAGGAGCAACAGACCATATATAGCAGAAATATTCAAAGAATGGATCAGTGATAGATATATAAATATATAAGATAGATTCTGTCAAGAAAAATTGTCTAGCATGACACGGTGAACCATCTTTTCTAGCAGTAGATCTTGCAACTGATTCAATATGATCTTTCCACTTCATGTCAGTGGAAAACGAAAGACCTGCCTTAATTTCAAATTCTCCAGTATGGCACTCACTTCTGGAATGGCACTCACTTCTACCTTACTATTTAACCCTAGGTGGAGATGAAGAAATGAATTCATACCTTTCCCAAGGGTATTTGCACATAAGTGAAAGTAATGAACTTGACTGGAATTTAACAACATCTTTTTGATTTCTCATTCTAAGTTGTTATCTCTTACATCACCAGCACATTCATAAGATGCGTAGGTGATATGAGGTGAAAGAAAGATGATAAATTACATCCAGTAGTAAGGCCTCTGATTGGGAGATTGGAGGTTTTGAGGAGCAGGAAAACCACCTCTTGTTATTGTTATTGTTCCCAGGTTCACCCTTACTCAGGGTGGTAGCATCTGTTAGGGTCCCAGCTATGGGGAAATAGTGAACTCCCAAACAAAAACAAAACACTATGAAAGTATAAAAATACATTTTTAATGTATAAATACCAACAATTTATTTTTATATAAAAAAAAACTTACCAACAATACCTATTTATATTAAAATTACCAACAGTACAATTTTATAGGAAAATGACTGACAATACATTTTACCTGTAGCTGAATGCATACAATTGCATACAAAAAATTTAAATTTCTGCATTATATAACTGTTGTATCCTTAAAGAGGTTACAAACAGACAAACTCGAGTGAAGAAACAGCAACACGTGCATAGATGAAAGAAAGAGAGGTTTATTGTAAAAGAGAATACACTACTGAAGGACAGGGAATCAGTTAGCAGGCTAGTAATTCCCAAAGCAAGTCCCAGATATATCCTGTGCTCAATATATATATCTACTGATATAGTCAGTCCACATATGCAATAGGGAGTGTGGGACATTCCTTTACAACAACAACTCATAGAGATGTTGATATGCTGCTAAACCAAATCGACCAAGTTGAAAAAAGTAAAAAAATAAATGAAAGAAAAATTAATAATGGAAATGTTTCCTTTAAAAAATTCAGATATGTTGAATTTTATCAATTTCCGTGTAAGAGCTGAAAGTCAAATCCTATTAAAATGTGAGTTCTGCAATTTTTGCTATTAAATGGGAATCATTCTTTACTGATTGAATCCAATTAAGAAGAAAATCATCAAAGAATAAGAAAAATTGTTTTGTTTAAGAAGAGATCTTTACATGTTCTTCAGAAGATTCAGTCTTGAGATGGGTTGACTCATTTTGGTTGAGTCATCCCAGAAATCCTTGAAGAAATGACAACATCTTTAGGGGGGGGATGGGGGGCTAAAAAGAGAAATTTACACTCTATTGACACACTAGGGAATTTTTCAGCATTCAGAATCAAAAGGTTTTAAACCATCCAAATATGATTATGGAAATTAAAATTGGTATTGAATGAAGTAAATCAGTCAACATAGAAAAGAAAATAGAATTGTGTGTAAGGGAGAGAAATAATATATATATATATATATATATATGTGTGTGTGTGTGTGTGCAATTTTTATATATATTATTTATATATATATACGCAGTACTTATTGGAAAGTGCTCAATATCAGTAATAGAGCTAACATATTTAGTTGGATTGATGCGTGTTTGTCACATAACAAACTCACATCAATCCAGCTAAATATAATATATATATATATATATATATATATATATATAGGCAGCATGTTTTCATTAAGACATGTTTCATGAAATAATTTAGACAAGTTTTGTCTACTTACTTTTAATATGATCCTCTCATATTCACAAACCTTTTTAGTATCCTTATTTAAGGAAGAAAGAAAGTTACCATATTGATACATATTCATTTATTCTGAGTACTTTCAACATTAGCAAAATGTCATCTTCAGAGTCTTGTTTTATCGCAGACAAATTTTTTGTGTTTATCTGAAAATTAAATTTTTTATTTGTGAAGTGAAAAAAAACTAAATTTTTGTACCACAAACTTGTGAACTGAAACTGCTGGCTTAATTTTCTCTTGCTTTAAAAAAAAAATTCTTTCTCTCTTTTTTTTTTTTATTTATGGTAATTGCCTTTCTGTTCCTTTACAGTAATTAAAGGTCTTGGTGTGCAAATTTCTATATTAAACAACTCTTTAAAAAAATGGTAAATTCAAAAGATTATCAGAGGTTTGCAATTGTATAAGAACACAATTGTCTGGTATGCAATTGTCCATGACACAACTGTCCATCCACCAAAAAACATATAAACAGAAAATATATTAAAATATTTGTCAGATTTAATCCATTTAATATATATATATATATATATATATATATATATATATATATATTTTTTTTTATATATATATATATATCAAGAACAATTTTATGGGAAAGGTGTCATGTGACACGTTTTGTCATTTAGGATTTCATTGGACTAAATTGATGTTTACCATGATGTGACTGCACATGCTCAAAGAAAAGTGGGATGTTGAGAATTTTTAATTTTAAATATATATTTTTTTAAATTTCTGTTTTGGCTATATAATCTAGCCAATTTCATTTAGATTCTTTTTCTCCATTTTTGTTATTAAATATCCCACATAGCTCTTTGTTGGCAGTACCCAACTCAAACAATAAGAAGAAAATCTACAGATTTTTTTTTATTCTTTATTATTTTTATTTATTGATTTTATTTAGGTACCTCCGCAAAAATCTTGATACCTAAATTTTAAATTAATTTTTAAAAATGAAAAGATTTTCTTGAAGCTTTGTTTTTAGCTTTAATTTGCCTCGGGGTTCTTGATAGGCTCCAGAGGCGGATATGCAATATAATTGGCCCTGCTCTGGCATCTCGTCTACAGTCACTTTCTCACAGACACGTCGTCACCTCTCTCTGTCTGTTTTACAAATACTTTCATGGCAATTGCTCCGAGGAGCTGCATTCGCTGGTTCCCAGACTTCATGAGTTCAAGCGCCCGACGAGGCTGGCATCCCACTCTCACCCCTTCACTGTCGAAACTCCTAAATGTAGCCGTCTCTTCTACTCCAATAGCTTCATGTCTCGCACCTCTCGCCTGTGGAACTCCCTTCCCTATTCTAGTTTCCTTGAGAGCTATAATCTCCAGCTATTCAAATGTAATGTCAATCGACATCTCCAGTTGCCTTGATCTATCCACTACCCTTCTCCTCATTCTTTCCTTTATCACTCTCATTTGATCTTGCTCCAAATTTTCTGTAACCCCTTGCGTTGTCGCCTTTCTCTGTTTTACAAACACTTTCATGGCAATTGCTCTGAGGAGCTGCATTCGCTGGTTCCCAGACTTCATGAGTTCAAGCACCCTACGAGACTGGCATCCCGCTCTCACTCCTTCACTGTTGAAACTCCTAGTTCTGTGGAACTCCCTTCCCTATTCCAGTTTCCCTGAGAGCTATAATCTCTAGCTATTCAAATGTAATGTCAATCAACATCTCCAGTTGCCTTGATCTATCCACTACCCTTCTCCTCATCTTTTCTTCTATCACTCCTATTTGATCTTGTTCCAAATTTTCTGTAACCCCTTGCATCCTAATGGCTTCCCACCTTGCTTGGGGTGAAATGCTTAAAAAAAGCAAAATATTCTAGTTTATTTCAAACAATTTATATTGATTGGAATCAACTTTCATTCTTTTGTTTTTTCAGTAACACTGACAAAATCATCCATTTGTGAGACATTTGTAAATATAAGTTAGTTCTTGGTTTTAAAAAATCTTGCAGAAATAAAATATATATTTCTGAAACTTTATTTGAGGAATATTAGCTGATTTAAAGTATAATTAATCTGATTTGAAACAACTATTATTTACTTTAAGTTTAAAATATTGCAGTAATGCATTTTTAACCTGACAGTAGCCATATTTACATATTTGATGAGGTGATGACAGATCTAATGTTCTATGGAGACTTTATCTGTGGATGTCAGTTATCAGTTATCTCCTGTTAATTCTCCTCTCCAAGTTCTCCACTGGTATTGAACTCACACTCAAGGAAACATGGCACAGTGGATAAAGGTGTTAGTTAGATCCAGTGACAGGACCCAAAGAGTGTGAGTTCAATACCCAGTTAAGGTGGTGGAGAACTTGGAGAGGGGAATTAACTGATAACTGACATCCATTAGACATCGCATGTGGAACTAGAACAGTCTACCCCAGTGAGCGAAATAAAGAGTTCAGTTTGACATTCCAACCACCTGAAGAAGGCTAGAGCGTACAACGGCTGAAATGTTGTGATAAATATGGCAACAAAGATGAGGACAATAATTCAAATAATGTAAATAGTGTACATAATACCTCATCTCATAAATATAGACAGATAATAAAAAAATACTTTTGTCTTTCCTCTTAATAATAACAAACATTTTGGTGATAAAACTTTGTTTTCGTCAAGTTTGGGACTTTTTTTTCATCATGCTATGAATAGCAATGTTCATGTCATTAAGAGGAAAGACCAAATATTTTTAGTTTATTCTATTACATTTTTTAGCAGAAAAGTGGAGATACCCAATTTGATTTCATTTTCCCCATAAGATTTATGCTTTCACAAGAAAATCTGAAACCGTCAATCCTGAATTTCTATTTAAAAGTTGTTCTTTTTATTTAAAACACACACCAAATGAAGTTCTCTTTGATTTTTATTTTATTTCCTTTTATCTGTGCTTAGCACATTTCAGTCTATTTCTGAATGTATTACATACAAAGAGATATTCTATTAATACTAATGACTAAATCACAGAAGTCATAAATTCGTCTTTAAGCAGAGTAAACACTTACATGAAACCTATCGTTGTCTCTTTGATGAGTCCTTTAGGAAAGTGCTGCTGAAATGAAACCTATAACCTGGATCATATTTAATAATCAGGAATAACTCGTTGAAGTCCGACAAGTTCCCCACCCCATGCTTGTTATTATGTCTGAAGATAGTCTTTAAGGCACTTAGAATATGAAATTGATTTGTCAAAATAATCAAAGAGGCTGGATTTGTCAAACAAATTATCTTTAAGTGCACTTAATGGACAATTTGAGGTTAAGTTGTATGACATTTACAAAGTATGAACCTATTTTTTTTATTTGTAGATGTGACCTGTCAGCTAAAGTAGACTTATTCTTTCTAGGTTACTTTGGCTATAATAAAATCTTATTTGTCACAACATAACAAGACATATACTGTATATCTTACACCCACATGCCCTGATGATTTCATTTTAAACATAGATACCTTTAATAATCTACTGAAAAAAGAGCATACCATGATGAAAAAAGGCCCAAACTTGATAAAAAAAAAAAAAAATTTTTTATCAAAATATTTATTATTAAAAGGAAAGACCATAGTATTTTTAGATTATTTTATCACATTTTTTAACCCTTTGAGCTCTGCATTCCTGAACAATTTTAACCCTCCTGCCTGAGCTCCTGAGTCAAAATTCATAAATAATTGGTATGTAATGTTTTACGGTAGATATAAAAATAGTTACAAGTGTTTACCCACTGTTCAATAAGTGGCTGAGCATTAAGTCATTTTTCTCTACCACTGTTCAACCGGTGACTGGGCATTAAGTCATTTTTCTCAACTACCAGTAAAGCGGTGGTCAGAGCTCAAAGTCTATTTTTCAAGCACGTTTGAAATTTTGGTTAAAAATCTTGTTTTCTTTTTTTGTGTTAGTGTCAAAGATTAGTATAGGAAATTTTAACATTTTTTTTTTTTATTTAAAAAACACATTGATTTGGAAATTCTTGCAAAAATCAAATAATTGTTGGATTTTGATTAAATTTTTAGGACTTATTAACAAATAAATGAATTTATTTTTGAATTTATTTTTTTTTAAATCTTGTTAAAAATATTTTTCTTTTACATCTGTTATCCCCCATTTAATTAATTTTATGAAATTTTGAGAAATTAAAATTTCACCCATTCATATTTATATTAGTTAAAAGCAAGACTCGTTGGTGACTGTAAATGAGGTATCTCCAATAATTCACTGAGAAAAGAGCATACCATGATGAAAAAAGGCCCCAAACTTGATAAAAAAATTTTATCATCAAAATGTTTATATTATTATTAATAGGAAAAACCAAATTATTTTTTATTTTATTAAATTTTTTAATCCTTTCTAGCTTGTTCAAAATTTTGGTTAAAAATTTTGTTTTTCTTGTGTCAGCGTAAGCAGCAGTGAATGAAATAAAATGTTCTGATCACTCACATATACAAGTGTTATAACAAATTTACTTACATTATTTGATGGCATATAAGATGCACAGGTGTATAAGACACATCCCAATTTCAGTAGAGCAAATCAAGAAAAAAATTAGTAATTAGTAAAAGTATTAGTAAATATTTATGAAGCATTATTTTGGACAGTATTTACATTAGTCGGACTATTGTCCTCATCTTTGTCGCCATATTTGTCACACTGTTTTGCGTTTATGCGCTCCGGCCTTCTTCAGGTGGTTGGAATTTCGAACTGAACCCTTTATTTCGATCGCTGGGGTAGACTGTTCTAATTCCACGTGCCATGTTTGATGGATGTCAGTTATCAGTTATCTCCTGCTAATTTTCCCTCTGAAAGTTCTCCACTGCCTTAACCAGGAATTGAACTCACCTTCTTTGGGTTTGTCACTGGATCTAACCAACGCCTTTATCCACTGTGCCATGTGTCCTTGAGTATTATTTTGGTTAAACAAAGCTATGATTGCAATTGAACTAAAAATAATAGGAAAAATAGAACACAAGCCTATAAAAACTTTATTATATCCAAAGGTAAGAAAACAAAATAAAAATCAAGCAATTGTTACAATTGAGCAAAACAATACAGTTACCATTAAAATTCAGTCAAAAATTTTCCTTTATATAATCTGTACAACCTGTGTCTTGTAAACATCTTAATGGAATAATTAGGATATAAAAATTCTGATTGTATTCATACCAATGCAATTGGGAGTTATCACAAGAAAAATATTAATGAAACAAATATATTTTACAAATATATAATTTGAATTTATTACATATAATTTTAGTGAAACAAAGTACTAATATTAAACGTGATGAAATTAATATAATGAATATTATCAATGATAACACTTTTAATCTGCATAATAACCTTTTTAAATAATGACAAGATGTATATGAAAGGTACTCTAAAGTCTAAGCTAATAGGAGTTGCCAGGTAGCTAATTTCGGCTGACTATCACAAATTATAAACCTACATATGGCATATAAGACACGGGGAATTTGAAAAGATATTTTTAGTAAAAAAAAAAAAAGTGCACCTTATATTCCATCAAATATGGTAAATTTAATTTTTTTAGTTATTGAAAGAAAGCATGATTCTAACAAATGCTGTGAGTAGAGAAAGGTCTAATGTATACTAATTAATGAAAAAATGGTA
This sequence comes from Acanthosepion pharaonis, assembly GCA_903632075.3. NCBI lineage: Eukaryota > Metazoa > Mollusca > Cephalopoda > Sepiida > Sepiidae > Acanthosepion > Acanthosepion pharaonis. The sequence continues at coordinate 806,921 of CAHIKZ030000011.1, read as the reverse complement.
AATAAAAAAAAAAATTCTTCAATATGTTTTTTTTTTTTTTATTATTATTATGAGCAGGACCAGTCAACTTTACTAATGCCTGTATCCCTTTCAAATTTCATCTCAATTGGTTTTCTTTCCAGTTTTTCTGAAGGTCTCATTTTTCATTCTCTGGTCCTCCTCTCTAAAAATTCTGCTATTATGCAGAATTTAAGACAGTTGATGGCTATTGTGTTTGTGCATGTGTGTGTGTGTGTGTGTATATATACATGACACTTTTTCAGAGAGATCACAGTTAATAGATTCCCACTCCCAGCTTCCTGGAAATTATCAAAAGGTGAGATTTTATCATGATTTTATCTTACAAATACTGATCCATACATAAATAATCCTGTCATTTTCACATCTACTATGTATATTTAAATACTAAAATCTTTGAATAATGGCAAAATGCAAAGCACACAGGTACTGCCCTGATCTTACAAATGCTGATCCATACATAAATAACCCTGCCATTTTGACAGAGTCTTGGACTCCTGTTACAAATAACCACAGACATTGACAGAGCGGAGGCAAAAGTATGTGCCAAAAGTATTTTATTTCTTAGTCTCAGCACGATGTCTCCATTTTTCTTTACTTTTTTTTTCTTTGCACATTTCTTTCTGCCTGTCATTCAAGGAAACAATTTTTGATAGTCATTTTCCGTTTCTCAATGATTTCAGTCAGAGTTATCAAAATTTTTTTTTTCTTTTGCCATATGCCAGAGTGAGTTAAGCCAGTGTGTGTGTGGACATTCTGGTGAGGCCAACATGTCACGTTTGATACACATTAACAAAATTTGTTATTGGAAAAAAAAAAAAATTCTCTACAACAGTGAAGAATATGCAAAAAGTACATCGTCTTGTTGAAGAATTTCAGAAGAATGGTCAAATTAACAAGAGTAAAGGTCTTTAACTTACTAGCAGCATTGGCAGTAGAGGTTTAATTTCATATATCTATATATATAAAATGGAGGATGTCTGTCTGTCTGATACCTTTACACTCAAGATCCATCCAACTGATTTTGACCAAATTTGGCACATACATTGCACAATGTTCTAAGCATAAAAAATCGATAATTTTTTTAAAAAAAATCAACAATAGATAAAGCTAATCAAAAATCAATAAATTCAAATTTTTTCCTCTGATTTCATTCAAACTTGGTATGTAGGTTACTTACATCATGACGAGCTCAACAATACCTCATTTTATTTCTATGCCACTGTGTTTAGCAAAAAAATATGAAAAGTGAAAAATCAATTTCAACACAAATTTTAAAACTAAAAACTCCCTTAATTTTCAAACAATCTAATACAAACTTCACTCAATTGTAGCCAACAATAAGTTGATTGTTTTAATAGTCATTTAATTTGATAATTGAGTCCACACATATAGTGAAAACCTTCATAAATAACAGAAAATGACAATTTTTACTGGTTTCTCTCTTATTTTTTGTTGATCTTTCAACCAATTTTCATTAAACTTAAGAATTGCTTTATAAATGTATCCTCTTTTACATCCCTGGTAACACACTGACAAATTGAATTTCAAAAACTCTAAAATAATTGTGGTCTGAAGTGGGTCTTCAATTTTGCCTGTTTTGCCCGTTTATGTCCTCGACCAACTTCGATTGAATAAATACAGACTACTTCTGTTATATCACTAACTGCATTAATTCAAAATGTATTTTAATGAAAGTACTTTAAAGTAATTGAAGATGATAGACTCTGTTACATCTAAACATGATGCTGTTTTCACTCCATTCTAACTGAACGCTTTTTTCTGATCGACCAGCTGGGTATGGCTGCTAGTATATATATATATATATATATATATATATATATATATATATATATATATATATGTGTGTGTGTGTATGTGTGTGTAAAAAGACAATATGAATAAAGACAAAAGGAAAGTTTTTATAGAACAACACATTTTCTCTTCTGTGGGACTTTATCAAGGCAAATGTAAGAATTTTATTTTGTAACAAGTATTTATATACAAGAGCAAGAATGTTATTGGTTTTTCAAATCTTTTAAATTTAAGAATGCTCATGAATATTTATGAATATTCTTAAATTTAAAAATTTAAATCTTTGAAGATCAAACTTGGCTGGAAAGAAAGAACCTGGAAGAACGTTACACAAGTGAGAAATGTTATTTTTAGTTTTATTGGTATGGAATATTATGCAAAATAGGGAGATAAGGATTCATAACTGATAAATATATCCTCACATTGAGTTTTATATTATAGAATGGATTCTCTTTTTAATCATTTCACCCCAAGCAAGGCAATAAAGCCACTAAGCTTCAAGAGGTTACTGAGTTTGAAAGAATCTGAAAAAAAAAAACATTATTAAAGAGAGAAAACAATAACAAATAAGGAATTAAGAAGACAGAAGATAACGATTGACATTGCATTTAGATTTTTAAAGATCAAAGTTGTTTGGAAAGTAAGAGGTTAGAAGAGAGTTCCACAAGCATGCATGAGAGAAGAAACTGTTAACATAGAACTTACAGTTACATCTAACCATATCAATTATAAAATGATGAGACTTTGCCATTAATCTAGTACTGCACTTAAATTCATAAACTTTAGTTACCATAGAGGAAAGTAATATTTCCTTGGAAAATACAAAAATGTGGCACAAAGCCAAGAGGGTGTGGAAAGCTGGTCTTCAATCTTTCTTATCTTAAAATTAGCTAGCCCCAATTACTGATCCAAATATACCACAGTATACCTTACACCAAAGCAACACATTCTTACTTACCATTCTTACTACATCCACCACAATACCTAAAGTCTTCTATGTAGTCCTTACTAGTTTCTATATATACAATTTGTCTGTTGGAGTAGGGAATAAAAACAACAATTTTTAAATGAAATTTCATCAGAACAATTACCATGAATGTATTTATAGAATAGAGAGAAGTTACATTACAGTGGTGGGAAAGTGACTGAAGCTGAGATGCCAGGTCAGAGTCGATAACATTGCAAGTTCTTGTATGGATTTCATCAAGGATCTCTAAATATATAACAGCAGCACTAGACTGGATGTGGCAGCAATATTCTAGGCATGGATGTAATCTTAACAATGTAAGTGATATCAATGATACTGTGTTAGGGGTAGACTCAGAAAGGAAACTGAAAGGGCTCTTTAAAAATATATATTAAAAGAAAGCAAATAGAAAGGACAAACCATTAATTATATAGTTCATTGCTATTTCTTTTCTCAGCAAAAGAGACTGTACAAGGTATAAGCTATATATTGAATACATAAAAGTCATATAGTTACAGAAATTTATTTGTGTAATGTCATAATAAACAGTGGAAAACATTATTTACATTATTCGGACTATTGTCTTCATCTTTGTCGCCATATTTATCACAATGTTTCGGCCGTTGTATGCTCAGGCCTTCTTCAGGTGGTTGGAATGTCAAACTGAACACTTTATTTTGCTCACTGGGGTAGACTGTTCTAGTTCCACGTGCCATGTCTAACTGATGTCAGTTATCAGTTATCTCCTGTTAATTTCCTTCTGAAAGTTCTCCAGTTTATTGAACTCACACTCTTTGGCTCCTGTCACTGGATCTAACCAATGCCTTTATCCACTATGCCATGTGTCCTTGAGGACATCTGTGTATGAATTTCTGGGTATTATAAACCTAATGTCTTCAGCAACCATTTTTACCAGTGCTCATATTGCAATTTTTACTGTTATCATTTCATGTTTTTACCAGAGTTCATATTGCAACTTTGTTGTTATCATTGCTTTTCTCTGGCACTCCTTATTACTGGTTCCCATATTGTATTTCTATGCTTGGTCGGCTCAGGAGATTTTTGTGGCCTAGCATATGTGCTGATTCCTTAAGTTTACGAATTTTCCAATAGCGACAAAGATGAGGATAATAGTCTGAATAATGTAAATAATGTACATAGTACCTCATCTCAGAAATATAGACTGACAGTGGAAAACATAATACAAATCTGAAGTTATATTGAAATAGTGACAGAGAACCTTGCAGATGCACTGATTCTTTCAATCATATTATCTTACAGTGTTGTTCTCTATTTGGAATTGGTGATCTTCACACATGATCAGCTATACATGTGTTCATTGTCTCTCCTCAAGGTTTATTTATATGTAAAATTCAGATAGATAAAAACAAAATTAAAAGTTGTTTATTTTTAAATTTTATTTTTATTAAAATTAAAAAAAAAATTGTTGACTGACAAAAAGTTCTTTTATATAAAATCTTGTTTTTTGGGAAAATATGATTTCTGCTGACAGATAAGTAAGTAGATAAGGAATGGTAAGTCAGACTTTAAAAAAAGATTTTTAAAGATTACTTCTTCCCATCACCATTTTTTTTTCTCCAAAAAATTCTTTCTTTTAAAATATTCAATTTGACAGACAGGAAGGAGATGAGTTGGTAATTTCACTGAGTTTTATATTTGTACATCATTTTCATTCTCTGCCTCTACCTCTGTCTTTGTCTCTCTCTCTCTCTCCTTTGGACTTTCTCTCTCTCTCACTTTTCTGTTTTGCTTTTTCTTCTTAGCCTCTTTGATTTTTTTTCTCCATTGCTCTTCTCTCTCTCTCTCTCTTCCAGGTCTCCTTGCTCTTTTCTCTATTGCCCTTCTCTCTCTCTCTCTTATGTGTGTACTCCTTCCACCTCTACCTGTCACTCCACCTTGCTCTCTTCTCAACCTTTGCATCCTTTCCATCTTGTTCTCTTTCTACTTGCTTCTCTGTACCCTTCACTTTTTCAACTATTCTAACAGGCATTCATTCCCTCTCTCTCTCTAACTTTTTCTTTCTCTCCTTGACTTCCACCATCTAGTTTTCTCTCCCTAATTTTACTTATGTCTGTCTCTCTCTTTTTATCACCTCTCTCTACTCTGCATTCTTTCCCTGTCTCTATCTTTCTCTCTCTCTTCCTCATCTTGTTCTCTTTCTCTTTCTCTTTTTACTTGCTTCTCTCCCCCATCATTTTCTCTTCTTTTCCCATCATTTTTCCTCTCTCTTTGATATACATATCTTCTCTTTCTTTTTCTCCTACTCTCTCTACTTCACATTCTTTTTCTCTCTCTCTCTCTACTTTCTCTCACTCACTCATTGTTTTGCTCATCTCTTTCTATCTTGTCTTCTTTTTACTTGTCTCTCTCTCATCCTTACTTTTTCACCTTCTCTCTCTACCATACACACTCTCCACCTTACTTTCTCCCTCTTGTTCTCTTTCTTTCTTTATACTTGCTTCTCTCCTCCTCATTTTCTCTCTTCATCCAACATTCTCTTCCTCTCTCTCCTTGTCCTTTTTCACTTACTTTCTCCACATTGCATTCTTTCTCTTTTCCCAATGTCTCTTTCCCTACTCCTCTTTTACTCTCTCACACTCTGCAATTGTCTCCATTCTTACCCCTCTCACTCAATCCTTCCCTTCCTTTCTTTTACATCTTTCATTTCCTCTCATTCTCTCCCCTAATCTTTTCTCTTTTTCTATCTTTGTTGTTTGTTTTGTTCTTTTGCTTCTTTTTTGTGTTTTGTCTCAAATCTTTGGATCCATTGACTGCATTTGTAACTCTCTCTCTCTCTTTTTTTTCTCCTCCTACTCCACCCACTCTTCACCTGACCCACTCAAAGTGTGGAGCTGATGTAAACCAACCAAATTCATATGACCAGACAGCATTGGATATTGTGAACAAATTTACCACTTTGAGAGCAGCAAAAGAACTAAAAGCATTACTGAAAGGTAAGTTCAAATATACATATATAAATAAAATATATATATATATAGCAATAAATATATATAGCAATAACAAAGATAGTGTGAAGCCAAAAATGCTGTCAGTCAGTGGAAATTTGAAAGAAAAGATATTTAAGCCAAGCAGTCTTTGCAATAAATGGCTCGATATAAGAGATAGAGCATTAATAGGATTAATACAAATACAGGGGGATTGAAAAGTAACTCCCCATTTTAAAATACTTACGATTTATTTATTAACTATAATTTTGACAAGAAATGAATATGAGAGGAAAATGTTTAGCAGGAAGTTTTATTTAAAATTCCATATGGGCACCAGATTTTGCTAGCAGCTTCTCGAGCCACCCAGGAATTGCGTCAATTGATCTTGTGGTATGGAATATATAACTTCTTGTATTCACCCTTCAAGTTCTTGGTTTCGTATAGTAGACTTGTTCCTTTAACCAACCTCAAAGAAAAAGGTCACAGAGTGTTAAGTCAGGACTCCTGGATGGCCACCTATACATAAAATAAGGAGTTACTTTTCAATCACTCTGTATAGAATTTGTCACTTAGCTGATTGATGTTATATTCAACATCTCAACTCCAGATTTTCATAGGCAGACCCTCCAGCAATCATTCCATCGACTCGTCAGGAGATATTAATTATGTATTATATAGATAAGTCATGCTACATCTTCTAAGAAGAGAGAAACTGTTGGAGAAACAATTGTGTTTCTTGAAACCAGAGATCAGAAAATATGAAAATATTAATACAATAAATATTAGACAGATTTGAGGTTTACTGCCATATCACGTTGAAACAAAAGTTCTCATAAAATTACTGAAGTTAAGCAACGTCAAGCCTGGTCAGTACCTAGATGAGAAACCAATTGGAAATACTAGGATCTGTAAGCTTGGATGTGCAAGTAGTGTATATAACGGCTCGGAATTTGAAATCAGAGAGCCAAGTTGCATTTCCAGTTGGGTTCATTAGACCCACTTATGTGCAAATATCCTTGGTAAAGGTATAAATTCACTTCTCCCCCCAGCTATGGGTTAATTAGTAGATATATCAGTAAATTATTATTATTAATTTTTTTTTTTTTAAATCTAGAAATATTTTCTGGTTTTAAATAACCTGCAAAGGGTTGTTAACTTGTAATAATAAAAACAATCAAGAAACAAATTTGACAAAAATCTGACACACTGAAAAATCAATACCGATATACATTCTTAGTAGCAGTTCATATATTTTAGATTGTAAGTACTTTTTCATGGTAATAATGCTTTACTATTACAAGTCCTACTAATTAACCTATAGCTGGAGAGAGAAGAAGTGGATTCATACCCAGAATTTGATAAACAAGAAATTATAATGTATATATAAAGTGGGAGATCAATTCTATATTACACTCAATATCTATCCCGTATTTATACATAAGTGAATATCACAAACCCATCTCTGACATTCGGCTATGACCAGCCTGTGGAAAAAGCTACACGTTGCCTATAGAAAAATACTGCTTGTAGCAAATCCAATACCATCTCACTAAAAATTCCTTAATGGGTACTTCCTACTTGTAGCCTTGTGTCAGGCCAAGTTAAGTGTACTAAATACTCGGATAAGTCGAATGTAATAGTTAGCTGCCATATAAACTTGACTTCATTCATTTTCGGGTGATGATGAAATAAAAAAGATTAAAGCATTTAAGAAGTCTTCTCCTGGAAATAGAGTTAGGTCATTAATATCCACTTCCGTTCTCTGTAAGTAAGTGATAAGACATCAATCTCAAAGTACTTCATATAGGTAAGAAATATCTATGCCATAGATAAGCCTCTCATTTGAATTGTGTGTGAATAGGTGCAAGGTCCTATGAAACATTTCTGGTTGGTTGATTTTGTTTCGTGGCATATCAACACTTCTATGGGTTACTTAATACCAAGATCTAAATATTATGACCATTTTAATGGTCAAAATATTTAGATTTTATGGCTTCAACTACACATAAAATGGTGTCCAAGGTAAGACGATAAACCACATCCTGCAGCAAGGCCTCTGATCTGGAGATTTTAAGGAGCATGAAACTATCTTTTAATTGCTGTTGTTCCCAAGTCCACCCTGACCCAGGGTGAGTAGTACCCGTTAGGGTCCCAGCTATGGACAAATAGTTAAACCCCAAACTGGGGTCAAAACACTATGAAAGTTTAAAAATAGGTTTTTATAGTTAAAATACCAGCAATACATTTTTTTTTTAAATTACCAGCAATACATTTTTTAAAAAAAAATTAACAATACATTTTAAAAAGAAAAAAAAATTATTACTAGCAATACATTTAACTCTCGACAAAACCCCTCTTTACAAAAATATGTCAATGAAACCTGATCTACAGACTGATTTCTTACAAAGAATACATATTCTATTCATACGAACATATCCTAAAAATCTTATCAGCCATAAATAACCCATTGATGTTGACATGTAATGAAATAAACCAAACCAAACCAAACAGATAAAATGTATTGTTGGTAATTTTACTATAAATATGTATTGTTGGTAATTTAATATAAAAATGAAATATATTTTTAAATTTTTCATAATGTTTTGCTTTTGTTTGGGGGTCCACTATGTGCCCATAGCATGTGTTATCACCCTGGGTCAGGGTGGGCCTGAGGATAACAACAAACTATAGCTGAGGCTGTTTGGATTCATTTCAGAGTAATTCCCTTGAGAAAAGTATGTATCTCCCTTAACTATGGCAGAAATAGTAGGGTAGACGGTATTTTATCTTTGGTAGGGCTACTAGTCAAGGAGATGGATGAATCTGAATTCAAACGCCAGCTTGAAAATTGAATTTGTTCTGTCATTTGCATTAGACACACATATTACTGCAGGAGTATATGTAGTGCACCAATGACACTGCAGTGGGTCATGGGATAGCAGCTTATATGCCAGAATATTTTATGGCATAAAATTGTGGCTTGAGCTTCATATGTTGTTCCTTGGGTAGAGGCCATCATTTGAAATTGAGAAGGTGGTGTGTGTTGATAAACAAAAACTAATAATGTTGAATTGGTTCAGAAAATGGACATGCAAGAAGATGAAACAAAATGAATAAAGAAAAAATTGTACTTATTCTGTTTGTGAATTAAAGTGTGAGTGAGATGCATTGGTCTATGCCATGTGTGTGTATTGCACAGAGCGCTAATTTTACCATCCTATCATGACCTCATCCCAAAATGAAAGAGGTCCTCCAATGATCACCAAAGTTAAGCAATTTCAAGCCTAGTCAGTAGCTAGATGGGTGACTGCTTGGAAATACAAGGTACTGTAAGCTTGGATTTGCATGTGGTGTAATGGATAATGGCTCAGAATTTTTAATCGGTTCGTTATATTCACTTACATGCAAATACCATTGGGAAAGGTATAAATCCACCTTTTCTCTCCTCAGCTATGTGTTAATTAGTAAAATTTGTATCGCTAAAACCATTATTATTTCCAAAAATAATATAAATTTGCATACAAAATAATTTTTTTTTTTTTTAAGCGTTTCACCCCAAGCAAGGCAGAAAGCCACTAGGACACAAGGGGTTACAGAAAATTTGGAGCAAGATCAGATAGGAGTGATAGAAGAAAGGATGAGGAGAAGGGTAGTGGATAGATCAAGGAAACTGGAGATACAGAGGCTAGTGAAAGAGAGAGTACCGGGAACCCCTTCCTAAACAAGAAACAAGGCATAAGTCCAAGAGAAGGGGGAGATTTAAATTTTGGCATTAGATAACCTGCAATGGGTTGATACATAGCTAAAGAAAAACCACCGACAAATTGTGAAAGAGAGATAACTTCAAGGAACTAACAGCATACATGCTCCTGTTTTTTTGTTTTTTTAAGGCATGCCCAAAATCTGAAAAGAGTTGGCTACTGCTGACAGTTATTAACACCTGTGTGTTTAGTAAAAAGTTTCATGTCTGCTAGACACTCATTTTACCTGTGGACTTTTTATATGCAAAGAATAAGTGAAATTGAGTATACCATAATAACGGTGTCAAGAAAAAAACAAAAAAAAAACACCTTTTTGATACACTGTATTTATTTTATTTATTTTCTGATTATGCTTGTTAAACTTTACCAAAAAAAAAACCACAACAAAAATAGCTGCTTGATCACTGGATATTAACAGGTGACATGTGAAAGATTGTTTATTTCAGTTAATATATTGAAATTTTTAAAACGCAGCTCTTTTGCTATTCTTCCCAATAATACGTACCATTGGAGAAAATTCCACCTCGGACATTCCTGATTCCAACCACTCCTTTTATTAAATATTCAGGAAATTTCCACCTACCTCTTAATCTCAGCTGTGAGCATTCTTAAAAGAAAAAAAAAAGTATTTCATTACTGAAAAACTTCTGACAATCCCTTTTATTCCAACCATTTTATTTGAAACTCAAATGTGTAAAAAGTAGAAAGTTATTTCTAATATCACTAATAACTGAAATCTGTCCCACCCTCTACTGGAGTTGTAAGGCTATAACAAAGGGAGATCCCTTTGAGTAGAATTTCCTTATCCATTTGGCTTTTACTGAGAACAATGGACCATGAAGATTCATTGAAAACAGTAGCATAACATTTATTGCTTATTAAAGCCAGCTAGAGAAGGCAGATTTGATAAATGAAGTTGGGGTAAGTTGAAGCATTGATTTTGGCCTATCTCTGTGTATTTGAATTGATATGCTGTGTTAGTTTCTATTAGTTGTCAAGGTTTTGATCATCTCTCAACTCTGGCCAAAAATTCTTGTATGGTTTTATTCCAATGCATCGGAGTTGCTCAGAGAATGTGGAAACACATCTCCCATTTTAAGTCAAATCAAGCAAAAATATCTGCAATTTTCCTTTGTAATTTTTTTGCTAGCCAAGAAACCTGGTTGATACATTTTATAACATTGTTGAAACCAAGGCCACAAACAATAAAACAAATAAAGAGCTTACGTGGTGGAAGTGAATTATCTTAGAGATATAGTCACGTGATTAGGGTCATGTGATATTAGAATAAAAAGCAGCATGCTTTCGAAAATCTTACTCTTTTCCCCATTTTTCTGTTTCCTGAACAACTGCTACTCAGCATGTAAGTAATTTGCCACAACTGTCAATTACTTACAAACACTTACACACACACCCACCAATACACTCATTGTTTCCAAAAATTGTAATTTTTATGTGAATATATTGTTTTTATTTTAAAACGGGGAAAATATTTGTTTATTTGTTTGTCATTTATATTTCAAATTTTGCAGTTGCCACTGTTCTTCATAAGTTAGAAATAGTGAGTGCAGTATCATAGTGAAGGTTGTTTAAATGATACCAGAGTTTTTAAACATTTTTTTTATTTTTAATTTCTTGCAGCAGAAAAGAAATTACTTAAAAATATTAGGGAAACAAAAAAGCTTACTTGGGTTTTACTGAATCATTTATTTTAACGGACTCTATTCAAAAAGAGCCCTTTTGATCACATTGTGGCATTTGTCATATTAGTATGCATTTTATAAGTCGATAAAACTTTTTATTGATTTATTTTATTTTTTTATTTATTTTTTATGTCTTTTATTAAAAGTATATAAAACCATTTTTTTATTTTTTAATTGGTATAATTTTGTTCATTACTTTTAACATTGAAGAGGAAATAAAATAACAACTTTTTAAGAAAAGTAAAAAAATTAACCATTAAAAAAAATAATCTTACTTATAAAACGCAGATTGTGTGTGTGTGCGTGTGTGTGTGTCTGCACGTTTATATATTGGATCGGATTTCCTACATTTCAACAAAACTTCACAGGACTGCGTAAAATTACTTTGCGGTGGTTCTGACAGTGCCAAAAATTGGAAAAACACAATTGTTTTTGCACAAAATCAATTTGAAAACACAATTCTGTTGCCAGAATGAAAGGGGGACAACTCATATCGAGTTATACTTAGAACCACCTCTTAATTGCTAGTGTTTCCAGGTCCACCCTGACCCAGAGTGGTAGCACCCGTTAGGATCCTAGTTATAGGCAAATAATTAACCCCCAAACTGGGGTCAAAACACTATGAAAGTGTACAAATAGGTTTTAATACTATCAATACATTATTACCAGCAATCCTTTTTTTGAAAAAAATATTACCAGCAATAAAAATGCTGCCGGCATTAAATAACCCATTGAGGTTGATATGCCATAAAACAAAACAAACCAAACCAAACCAACCAGGGTCACATCCTTGGCCACGGTTACCAATTGATGTATCACCTTTTGCTACTGCCTACACCCTGTGGTGTAACCATGTTTAGTGGTCCAGTTCACAGGGTCTTAGGACAATGTTTTAACGACAGGGCTAACTCTGTGATGGTCAATGCTGATGCTGGTCCAAGCTGGTTGTTGGTTGCTAGCTACTTCGATCCACACCAACTCTGCCCACCATATTGTATTCTTGATATCAGATCAGTGGAAGTTTGAAGATTGTCGTAATCACAGCACTGGTTCAAGACATGGTGGATGCTACATTAAGGAAAAAATAAACGATGATGAAAAATACAAAGGAAGGCTTCATGGGGTTAATCTTCAATTGGTTCATGTAATCTTGGTACAACAAAAAATGACCCTTTCTGCATCAATCTCTATAGTGATGCTTGGCCTAGTCTAACCTTCTGGAAGAGCTAGGTTCAAAGTTCTTTAGTATCAGTAAATCTGGTGGCAGCTGATGTGGATTTCAGAGGCTCTTGATGCAGGTTCTCAGCCCAAGATTTCTGAGCTCCCAAAGTCATCTGCTTATATGGCCCAAAACTGGTGTGGGGCTGAAGGGTTCTGGGGATTCAGTGAATCCTCAATTTTTACATCACAATAAAGGCTCTTTGTTTTTGCTTTCTTAACTTTCCAAATTTGGAGAATTAGCCACCTTGCTTGGGAGTAGTCACAGGGATTGCTCCTTCTTTAACTCCAACTTTCTTCAATTCTGATGTAATAAATATGCATACACCTGGTTTCCCCTCACAGTAATGATTGGCTGGTGTCAGCCATAAATACAGACTGATGTGGAGGTATAGGATGACACCTATTGCCTACCACTACAATGAGGACCAGTCCATTATGGCTACATGCTAGATTGTCCTACCCAGTTACAGTAGTCTAAAACCACTTTGCTACTTCGAACAAATATATCCCTTTCCGGGACATATCAAATTCATATTTAGCACCACCACTCCATACAGGCAGGGCTAAATTCTGCCTCTTCCTCCTTCCACCTCTCAGGGCTTCCATAACTGTCTTTGTGACAAATTTAATTTTTAAAGTACATAAGTGAAAGAGCATAGTTTATTCTCCTCATTAATTTTAATTCTCTGACTCTCTTCCACTTCTTTACGATTACCTCTGTACAGCAAGAACTCAAACCAGACCACTACTTGGTTCATTCCCTGTTTTCATTTCTCAATTCATTTTCGCCACCGAAAATATAATCCCCGTCTGCCTCTCTTCTCACCAATGACATGTGTTTTTCTAATTTCCCAAGAAGAGATATAGCCATTTCCCAATTTGCTTTACTTGCATGCCAGATTTTCAATAGATAAAAAAAGTAAACTGTTGGTGTAGCATTCCAATTCATAAGGGGGAGACAATCCAGATGGCCCTTTTTCCACCTCCACATTACCAGGTAAAATGTCTTCCATTCTCACTCTCTCTCTATTTCTCAGTTTATATTTCATTTTGGGCTTAACCCTTTTTCTGCTTAGAATTGACATTTAATTACCTCACAACCTTAGTGTTACAATTTTCCCATCTCTTAATACTTTACTTAGTTTCTGGAAGACAACTTTAACTATTCCAATGCTCCTTTGGCTTTCTGTATCACACTTTTTGTGTTTTATTAATATTCAAGTCGGTTAAATTTCTCTACTTGCTTGATTATGCAGCCTTTGTTTCTTCTTGCTGCCAGACTGGCATCACATTGGCTTTTTGCCAGACTAGGACATTCTGAATGAAGATCAAAGTTGGATGTGTCAAATTATGATACGAGAAAGCTTGATCCAATAATTTTGCAATGTGGCAAAAGCAGAAAGCCATCTTTTCTCCCTCCTAGTTATGGGTTAAATTATAGGGTAGACTAGGCTCTCTTGCTGTGGTTGGGAACCATTCTAGGAGAAAGACAACTCTGAATTAAAAACTAAAATATAGCTCTGGGGAAGCACATACTGTACAGTCATTCACGATGAAGAGCAGTAAAGGATTGTAAGCTCTATGATCTTGAGGAAATTGTGGAGAGCCATGATTGTCAATGTCATGAAGCCAAATGGATGAAGAAAGTCCAACTTGGCTAAGTTTCATGGTCATCATGCTGCTATTAATAATGATTCTATTCTTCTTTTTGCTCATAAAACCCAACCATGTGCCTGACTTAGTGAAAGCAATGCCAACTTTGAAAGTGGCATTGTTATTTTAGAAACTGTTTTTCACATACCAAAAAAAAAATAACTTCCACATTTGACCCCTCCCACTGGCATTAACCCCCATCTCCACTCCTTACCATATCTTTATTTACCATTTCCAGCTCCCTACCCCTTCTGTTGCAGACCTGTTACCCCTATCTCCCTTTTACCAATTCTTCCAAAACTGCTGCTACTGCATATCTCCCTGCTCCAAGCACCTCCTCTCTTGGTTTCTTTCTTTCTTTCTTTCTTCTTCTTTTTTTTTTTTTTTTTTTTTTTTTTGCCAGTCATATGGATTGGGGCTGGGCAGGATCAGCAAGGCCCTGATAAGCCACACAAACACTTGTTCCTTAGCTGAAGACGATTGGGGTGGGGGGATTGCAACCCCCAAGAAAGAAAGAAAATCCAGAGTATGCTAAATGATGAACAGAAAGCAAAGGAGGTTGTAAACACTTGAAATATTGTTTTTTAAAAAAATCTATTTGACGAGGACCCACTGTTCAACTGCAGTGACCAAAAAGCCGGTCTCTGTCCCTGTGAGAACAGACAAAACATTTGGATCTTCTTTTTTTTTTATTTACTTCCTGTTTTTTCAAGGGACATTTTTGATTTGAAATCTTCAAATTATGCCTGTGTCAGCACCAAAGGCCATTCGTGCTTTTGCAGGTAATTTTCCAAGTACCATTCTTCTTTCAAAATTTCTCTTTTTCTCTATTTATTTCTTCATTTTTATAATACATCACCTTCTTCACACTCATTGCCTGTGTATTCTCACACACACACACACACACACACACATGTGTGTGTGTGTGTGTGTGTGTGTATATATATATATATATATATATATATATATATATATATATAATTATAACAGTACTGATCAAAAAAGTTTGGGATCACTCTGAATTTTTTCTGTAAACCCTTAAAAAAGGCTAATTTTCTATATTTGGATAAATAAATACACCTATTGTGTATATCTGCAAAACCTTATATAAAATTCGAACAAGTTTTTCTGCATGCATTATAAATTTATTTGCATAAGCTTTGGAAATTTTGTTACAACCTGATACCCTTTCTGAACTGTAAAGCAGACATTTACAAATATTTCAACTCCACTGGTTGGTAGAGGTTCAATTCTATCTTGATTAATGTGTGATTGAAATTAATTTTCAGGAACTGCTAAAATGCCATGAACTAAACAGATTGGTATTGAAAAAAGAGCCCAAGTGGAAATTCTTTCTATAGAAGGGTATTCTGATTGTTAGATTGCTAGAAAATTACAGATATCAATAAATGGGGTGCATTATTACCTGCAGAAACTGGTGCAAATGTTAAAAGTAAAAGATTATTTTGATTTAAATTATTACATAATTGCATGCAAATGTAGAAAAAACAAATTTATTTCTTTAAAGACAAGAAACTTTATTCATTTGTTTAGGGGAAAATATCAATGTGGTCCCAAACTTTTGGTTGATAGTGAATATATGTGTGTGCGTGTGTCAGGATTAGGTTGTCACACATGAAATGACGCACTTTATAGAAAATTAATAAAATGCTTCTGTAATGTTAAGTAACTAATTTATTTAGTTGAAATAGGCACCATGTTGATGAATGACTGTTCTCCAACATACCTCTAAATTCTTGATCCCATCTTTAAAAAAAGTTCTCATCCTTTTTCATGTGATAAACAGTTCCAATACTTTGATTACCTCTTCCTTCTTGGAGAATGTTTTACTGGGTATGAAAAGCTCAAAATGCTTAAATAAGTGATAATCAGTAGGAGAGACATCAGGTGAATATGGAGGATGAAACAAAATTCCATAATTCAGGCTATGCATTTTTTTGACAGTTCATTGAGAAGCGTGCAGCCATGTGTTGTTGTGCAGCAAAATTGGGCCATCCTTATTCACAAGTCGAGGATGTTTCTTTTTCAATTTTTGTACAGACATTCAATTTCTTCACAATACGAGGTTGCTGATATTATTTTCCCTTGACACAAGAATGAATAATGAATAACCCCTTTGAAAGACCACCATACAGTAAACATTCACTTTTTAGGGTCCAGTTGAGGTTTTAGGTGTTGATTTGGTGATTCTCTTGCATCTAACCACTGGCCTACTCCTTTACTGTTGTCAAAGACTATCCATTTCTCATTGCATATAATGTCGATGTAAAAATGGTTCTTTTTCTCACTTTGTACTCATACAGTAAGATTACACGGCATTGTTTCATTGTAATCATTTTCATTGGGCTTATGAGTAACAATATATTGAAAGCAAAATTATCTGGAAAGAAAAAGAGTCAAAAATATGTCAAGATTTTTTTTTATATACTAAACAGGTTACTTCATTAAATGACTGGATCAACAACCAAACAAAAAATGTGTCATTTCATGTGTTACGACTTTATAGAATCTGAACAAAAGTGGAAAACCTTTATATTGACAATGCATTTTCAATTAGATAGTTAAGTAGGCATCTTCAGGATAGAATGAAAGACAAATCTGTGTGTTTGATTTCTTTTTATATTAAAACTGTTTGCTAGGTTGGCATCTTCAAGTTAGAATGAAAGAACCAAACTACATGGTAATTTTTGATTGGTAGTAATATTGCCACTCTCTGCTGGACTCAATACTAGTCCATTCCAAGCAGATGCCTGCTACTCTTTTCACCAGCTATTATACCTCATTGTGCCACAA
>CAHIKZ030000011.1:682500-787500 GCA_903632075.3 Acanthosepion pharaonis | reverse complement strand
GCCTTTAAATTAGTGTTGAGTTTATTTTTCTTTCCAATTTTATATCTGATTATAGTATTAGAGATGACTAATTTGTTTATGAGTTTAGTAGAAAGATTGTTGAAGGGTAGGATTATGAATTTTGTGTAATTATTGCTAGAAGTGTTATTAGTCGTTCCTAGCTTTTTGGCTTTGTGTGTGCAATTTAAAGGCAAATAGAACCTTTTAAATGATAATTTAATTTTTTTAACTTTCCAGTTCTTTGCACATCTGGATAAGACAGTCGTTTCACCTGTAAATGGGAACATACATTTGAACCCTGCCAAAAGGCACATTTTCTTTAATAAGCTTTCTCGAGTATGCATGCCGGTAGATGAGAGAAATACTGTTTAAAATAAAATGGAGCATCTGCTCAGATATAAGTATCCACTGAAAATAACATTTGAATTTTTTATATATATATATATATTGAATCTTTCATACAAAAAGTAAATTAGTAAAAGTTAATGATATAAAATGTCGAATTCACTTCGCTAACAAATTTTAAAAATGCATTAACATACTAACCACTTGATGAATGTTATGATCCATATTTATTAAAATTATAAACTGTATTAGGTCTTCCTTAAATACACAAGTACTTTAGACAGGTTCTCCAGTCATCATCAGGCATGGAAACTATTTTCCATTTGGTAAAATTCAGGTAGAATCTGAGATGAAAAATTATAATGCAAATCAAAATATGTTTCTTTTTAAATGTGTTATTGATAACAGATACAAACTTGTGAAGTCACAGTACTAAGGTTGAATTTTTGAAAATTTAACTGAGAGTGTTTTTTTACTAATATCGCAATTTAAGAATTTTTAAATAAGTAGAGCAATGTCTCAATTGTTATCCTGAAAATTTGCATGTTGGATCAGTTCTTTTAAATCAAATATGTGGTGCATATGAATCATTCATACAAAATTATATATAATGATGATGAAAATGGAGACTTTAGAAACCCATGGTAATATTTTATTTCGCAAAACTGATTCCTCAGTCTCATCTCATCAGACCAAACTTGTGTTTGTGTGTGTGTATATATCATTATATATATATATATATATATATATATATATATCAGTGGCAACTCTGGGGGTCAGGCTAAACCCAAGTGAGTCAACATTCAAGTAATTTCATTCTATTTCAAAGCAACAAAAATCTTTTGTAGTGCATTGTTTTCATTCTTGACTTCAGCTGAATCCAAAATTGTTTTAACTCCATGTCTCAAAATATTGACCAAAATACATTTTGTTGATATTGTTCATAATAAAGAAGAAATAAAGAAAACAAACAAAGTAAGTAAAAAAAAAGAATGAAGTAGAAATAATGTGGCTAGTTGGGCTGCATAGATCTAAGCCCTATCGAAGCTGGAGACATACTTGGCAATGTATTTCTTGCTGTAATTTTATAAATAATCTTTTAAAAATCTCTAAAGACTTGTATGCCCTATTTTTCAAAGAACATTTTTATTTCAACTTATTGTTTTCAAATGTCCATTTTTAAATAATTTATTCCATACAGTATAAGGTATTTTAGCAGAATGTATCTTTTGAGAAAGGACAAATTAAATTTAGCCTGACTTAAATTCAGCAAAAAATCAAAGAAAGTAGAAGTCTTAACTCATGGACTGAAGGGTTGGAGTGAGGAGTGTGACTGGGGTTGTGTTGGGGAAATATGATATCAGTCAGCAGTACTGATCATAAACATACAATAAATTAAACTAAAAATTCACCAACAGAGAGATACATAAACACATTAATGCACAGACATATATACACACACTCTACTGGCAGTGACTTGATAACCAGGCTATAAAACAATAAAAAATGGAAAGGGAGTAATAAACAGACAAAAATATCAAAGACTTTGTTCTCACTCTTTTTTTCTTACATGTCTGGAAAATTTTTTTTTAAATAAATGTTTATTTTTATAGAATTATTACAATTAATATTAAAATAACAAAATGTGTGTTTTTTTAATTTCATGCATAGATTTTTAAAAATTATATATTTTAGTTAGAGTAAAGGAATCATTTTAGAATCTAAGTTATAACAATAGTATATTTTAAAGATTGTAATGAGCCTGACAAATATTGATGACCTAGTGTCACCACTGAGATATATATATATATATATATATATATAGATAGAGAGAGAGAGAGAGAGTTGAAATATGACCCCCTGACAATAATCATAGTTGGCATGAGATTTGAAAGCCTCTTCCTCTTTCTCCTTTGTCTTGTGAATTGACAAGATACTTTCTTTCTTGCTCCAATAGACATGGGGCATGTAAATAGTTCAAAGACACAGACTGAAGATTGTGCAAACTCTTCATAATTTTATCTTCCTTTCTTACTTCATCCTTCTGTAAACATGTTTTCTTAATACATTTATTAACTGGTTTAATTCTATGGCTTCTGACCTTTTTTTTTTACCTACACTCACAGAAGGAAGTATAAAATGAGTAACTTCCATTCCTGCAACAATATATATAATGCATTTAATGTGTTCTTTAAAATATCTCTTTTGTGTTTAGATAATCTTTTATTCTAAATTCTTGAGGTTTCTCCAATATATTCTTTATGGCGATCCTTGCGAGTGATAGTGTAAATTCCTTCTTCAAGTTTTGGCTCATTGTTTTGTTTCATATTGATTAAATCTTTTATTAAGTGCATTAGTTGCTCACTGTAAAGAGACTGATCACAACTTTGACATGAAAAATGCTACTTTAATTAAAAGAGAAAATAATTTACTAAGATTAAAATGTTTCAAAAGTGCTTTAAATGCTAGTTCATCCACTGTAAATTTGTGTCCAGTTTGCTACAATGTTTCATCATTCTTGGCAGATCTTCTGTTATCACAGTGTGGGATATTTAATAACGAAGATGATAGAAACAAAAAAAAAAGGAATCTAAATGAAATTGGCTTGATTATATATCCAAAACACACAAATTATTATTTTTTTTCTAAATTTAAAATTCCCAGCATCTGTGAATGTATAGCTGCATGAAAGTAAACAAAATTAGTCACACAAAATCTTTTTTCACTTTGTCACTAGGTGACTGATATGCAGATAAAAATTAACTGTTAGACCCCCTACCAAAATGGTTGCCCCAGCCATTTCCATAGTAATTAATTTTGTGAATGAACATGCTTATAAAGATGCGTAAATTTCAAGATTGGTTATTCCTAAATTTTTGCTTGAGGATGAAACAGGGCTTGATACCTTAATTCAATTTAATTTTAATAATTGTATTGAGGGTTTTGGCTCTCGTTTTTGAAACATGAGAATTCTTATGTAGCGAAGGAATCATTTTTTTTTTTTAAATAATTATAATTTAAGCTCTACTTCTGTATGGAGCACTGTTTTTTAAAAATAAAAATACTAAAGAACTCTGGATTATTTACCTAACGTGTTCTTTCCTATTTTTCTACATACCTGCGCACGCGCACACACACACATATATATATATATATATATATACACACACACACACACATATATATATATTCAATTTATGGAACATCTGGCTCTGATGAGCATTTCAATATGAAACCTGAGTCAGTCAGATAAGTTAGTTAAACATTTTTGTTTTATTGAATATTATAGATCAAGTCTATTGAGTTTTGGAGGCAAAAGTTCCACTAGCATGAAATATATGTTAAATTCCCATAATTTTTTATATGTATTTCTAATTGTATTATCATTATCATCATTATTATTACTATACACACATTCTTTTTAATCATTTCACTCCAAACGAGGTGGGAATGCCACTTGTACACAGGGAGTGAAAGTGAGAGAAAAGACTGAGTATAGGGAGGATTGAGGAAAGGACAAAAGATGAATGGGAATCAAGAAGAAAGATAGAAGATGAAGATAGATGTTGCATTTAAATTTTTGAAGATTGTATTTATCAGGGAAGTAAGTAAACAGAAAGAAGTTCCACAGGTGGGAAGTGCGAGAAAAGAAATTATTGGAGGAGAAGTGGTGGTTGCATTTAGCTATTTAAACAGTAAACAGTTGGAACCTATATGCCAATCTAGTAGCACACTTAAATTCATGCATTTGGGGCACCAGGGAAAAAAGCTTGTCAGAGCAGTTGCAATGAAAATATTTGTAGAATAGACAGAGGAGGAGCCATGTCATGCCTGGATAAGGAAAAAGGCTGGGAATAGTTTTAGCAGTCGGCCATGTCATGCCTGGATAAGGAAAAAGGCTGGGAATAGTTTTAGCAGTCGGTCATCTAATGTGCGGATTGGGAACTGGTGCAGACTGCAACATAGCATGGCCTTGGTGTTGCCTACCAGAGAGTAAGAAATATGTACAAAATAATAGTCTCCCATTTATTCTCTTGATGCTGCCATCAGTCACATGAGAAGCCAGCTTATGTTTCTCTTTGTTTCCATTGTTTATTTTTTCTGCTTAAATTTTTAAATAATTCCTTTCGGTTTAATGGTTCTGTAGCCTAGCCTGATGAGAAATTTTAAGGCAAGGTCTTGTGTCATGGTCCCTGATGGAGAGCCATGCATGTATAATTAGCAGTTTTGGCTCTTGAATTGTCAAAACTGCAGCATAGTGGGCAACCAATGATTGCCTTGATTAACCTGGCTCTGATGAGTGTTTCAGTATGAAATTCTTGAGTCAGTCAGTCAGATAAACCACTTGAACATTTGTTGATTTATCAAATATTATAGCTTAAGTTATCCTTTCGGACAAAAGTTCTGCTAGCTTGAAAAATGTTAAATTCTCATGATTTTCATATGTAGTTTTAGTTTCATTATTATTATCATTATTATTACTACACAAACACACACATGTCTGTTCATGAAACTTTCTGTAAAGTATTTTTCTTTATCTGATAAAAGTACTGGATATATTCCTTTCCTTGGATCTTGTGTTTTTGGATAGGCTTTTGGTTGTTGATATAAACGAGGGCAGTATTAATTTCAGTTAAAGATATTTTATATCTACCACTCTCTCTTTATCTTTGTGTGTGTGTTCTTGTAAGCTGTTAACTTGAAACTAAAATAGATTTGAATAAAAGGATACATCAATAAAAGCATTTGGTATAGCCGTAGAAAATTCCTCTGTCTATAATATTCCAAGAACTCTTTTTTAAAACTAACATGCAAGGTTTCGGGGGAAAAAATTAAAAGAAAAAATTAAAAAGCTGTTTCCATAATTTGGCCTTGATAAGAAAGTAGTGTGGTGTGAAAAATGTATGAACACTGGTTTGTTTGAAATATGAATTCCAAGGGTTGGAATTTTTTCTCATACTTAGTCAATTTTTAACAATTTGAAAATATTTGCAAATTAACTATCATATAAAACCCACTTTGTGCCTTAAATATAAGAAAAAGATAGAAAAAAAGATATGTTTCCAACTGAGCCGAATAGATATCATGGATGAAAAGTGAGATTGTTTAATTCAGCAACATACAACAAAAGAAAAAATGAGATAGATAAAATGAGGAAGAAAGAAACAGAATGAAATAGATAAAAGACAAAGAGATGAAATGAGAAAAAAGAAAGATAAAATGAGAAAGAAAGAGAAAGAGATAAAATGAGAAAGAAAGAGATAAAATGAGAAAGAAAGAGAAAGAGATAAAATGAGAAAGAAAGAGATAAAATGAGAAAGAAAGAGATAAAATGAGAAAGAAAGAGAAAGAGATAAAATGAGAAAGAAAGAGATAAAATGAGAAAGAAAGAGATAAAATGAGAAAGAAAGAGATAAAATGAGAAAGAAAGAGATAAAATGAGAAAGAAAGAGATAAAATGAGAAAGAAAGAGAAAGAGATAAAATGAGAAAGAGATAAAATGAGAAAGAAAGAGAAAGAGATAAAATGAGAGAGAAAGAGATAAAATGAGAAAGAAAGAGATAAAATGAGAAAGAAAGAGATAAAATGAGAAAGAAAAAGAAAGAGATAAAATGAGAAAGGGAAAGAGATAAAATGAGAAAGAGATAAAATGAAAAGGGAAAGAGAGAAATGAGAAAGAGATAAAATGAGAAAGAGAGATAAAATGAAAAAGAAAGAGATAAAATGAGAAAGAAAGAGAAAGAGATAAAATGAGAAAGAAAGAGATAAAATGAGAAAGAAAGAGATAAAATGAGAAAGAAAGAGAAAGAGATAAAATGAGAGAGAAAGAGATAAAATGAGAGAGAAAGAGATAAAATGAGAAAGAAAGAGATAAAATGAGAAAGAAAGAGAAAGAGATAAAATGAGAAAGAAAGAGATAAAATGAGAGAGAAAGAGATAAAATGAGAAAGAAAGAGATAAAATGAGAGAGAAAGAGATAAAATGAGAAAGAAAGAGATAAAATGAGAAAGAAAGAGATAAAATGAGAAAGAAAGAGAAAGAGATATAATGAGAAAGAAAGAGATAAAATGAGAAAGAAAGAGAAAGAGATAAAATGAGAAAGAAAGAGAAAGAGATAAAATGAGAAAGAGATAAAATGAGAAAGAAAGAGATAAAATGAGAAAGAAAGAGAAAGAGAAAATGAGAAAGGAAGAGATAAAAAGAAAGAGAGAAAAGAGAGAGAGAAAGAGATAAAATGAAAGAGAAAGAGATAAAATGAAAGAGAGAAAGATAAAATGAGAGAGAAAGAGATAAAATGAGAGAGAAAGAGATAAAATGAGAAAGAAAGAGATAAAGAGAAAGAGATAAAATGAGAAAGAAAAAGAGATAAAATCAAAAAGAAAGAGATAAAATCAAAAAGAAAGAGAAATAGATGAAATGAGAGAGGAAGAGATAAAATGAGAAAGAAAGAGATAAAATGAGAAAGAAAGAGAAAGAGATAAAATGAGAAAGAAAGAGATAAAATGAGAAAGAAAGAGAAAGAGATAAAATGAGAAAGAAAGAGATAAAATGAAAGAGAGAAAGATAAAATGAAAGAGAAAGAGATAAAATGAGAAAGAAAGAGATAAAATGAAAGAGAAAGAGATAAAATGAGAAAGAAAAAGAGATAAAATCAAAAAGAAAGAGAAATAGATGAAATGAGAGAGGAAGAGATAAAATGAGAAAGAAAGAGATAAAATGAGAAAGAAAAGAAAAGAGATAAAATGAGAAAAGAAAGAGAAAAATGAAAGAGAAAAGATAAAATGAAAGAGAAAGAGATAAAATGAGAAAGAAAGAGATAAAATGAAAGAAAAAGAGATAAAATCAAAAAAAGAGATAAAATGAAAGAGAAAGAGATAAAATGAGAAAGAAAAAGAGATAAAATCAAAAAGAAAGAGATAAAATCAAAAAGAAAGAGAAATAGATGAAATGAGAGAGGAAGAGATAAAATGAAAGAGAGAAAGATAAAATGAAAGAGAAAGAGATAAAATGAGAAAGAAAGAGATAAAATGAAAGAGAAAGAGATAAAATGAGAAAGAAAAAGATAAAATCAAAAAAGAAAGAGATAAAATGAAAGAAAAATAGATGAAATGAGAGAGGAAGAAATAAAAATGAAAAGAAAGAGATAAAATGAGAAAGAAAAAAGAAAGATAAAATGAAAGAGAGAAAGATAAAATGAAAGAGAAAGAGATAAAATGAGAAAGAAAGAAAAAAATGAAAGAGAAAGAGATAAAAAGAAAGAAAAAAGAGATAAAATCAAAAGAAAGAGAAATAGATGAAATGAGAGAGGAAGAGATAAAATGAGAAAGAAAAGAGAAAGAGATAAAATGAGAAAGAAAGAGATAAAATGAAAGAGAAAGAGATAAAATGAGAAAGAAAAAGAGATAAAATCAAAAAGAAAGAGAAATAGATGAAATGAGAGAGGAAGAGATAAAATGAGAAAGAAAGAGAAAGAGATAAAATGAGAAAGAAAGAGAAAGAGATAAAATGAAAGAGAAAGAGATAAAATGAGAAAGAAAGAGATAAAATGAAAGAGAAAGAGATAAAATGAGAAAGAAAAAGAGATAAAATCAAAAAGAAAGAGAAATAGATGAAATGAGAGAGGAAGAGATAAAATGAGAAAGAAAGAGAAAGAGATAAAATAAGAAATAGAATGAGATAGATACAGAATTAGAAAGACAGAATCAAACCAAATCAGATAAACTGAGAATGCAAAAGAAAAAGAAACAGAATTGGATAGTTAGATGAATAGATACATAAAAAAAGAAAGAAACAGAATAGATATAACTAAATAAATAGATAAAAAGAAGGAAACAGAATAGATAAAGAGAAATAGATATATAGATAGAAACATAAGGAGATAGGTAGATAGACATCAGCTCTTCTTGGATTATTTAAAGTTGGCTTGAACAAAAATTACCAAATAACAAAAGATAGTCACAGGTCTGGTTACATTATCCAATTTCAAATTTGCTCTATATTTGAATGCTTTTTAGTTCTCATATCTATCTATCTATATATATATATATATATATATATATATACACACACACACACACACATTGCCAAAGATGCTGAGAAAATGGTCAGTTCATTCTAATCACTCTCTCAATCTGACATGGTTTATCTTTGCAATATACTATTATTTACTTAACACAAGGCCTAAGAGCTACTCAAGGTAGAAGGTTATTGTATGGTGTTTTATGAATGTAAGAAAAAACGAAGTGCAGTTCATGAGGCTATGTAGGGTAGATAATGGTTAATTCTAGACTTGCATTTAAAAATGTGGTAAATCTTCTAGTTAGAAATTTGATAGGCCTTCCATTGGATCTTTGGGATTGCAGAAATTCAGTTCGAATGTTGCTAAGAAATCATAACACAGCTGATGACACTAGAGTCAAAAAACATCAAACTTCTGAACTTAGAAATATGATGTGAACTGTCTGGAAATATCTTAATAAATAAATGTTTTCTTTTAAATTATCAAAATGGTTTGATTATTTTTGATACTATAAAAGGATTTATTTCCATTCTCAGATTGAAAAGAAATAAACAGAATAGGTTTCTAAAGATTACCTGCTCTTATAAAACTGGTTCCTGGAAATTTGTGTGTGTGTGTATATATATATATATATATATATATATATATATATATATATACATATACAATTTTCAATCTTTTGTTTATTATTTATCTATTGAGGAAGCCACATATAAATTAATGTTGATTTTTTTTTCTTTTTAAAGAAATGAACAAAGAAATTCAAATAGACGTCATTGAATCCTTTTCTCTTTTCAAATTCTGGACAGTGCTGAATAACCTTGCTAGAATTCATAATAAAAAATGCAAACATTAACTATGCATAAAAGATATTTAATTGAAGTACTGTGAGGTGAATCAAGATTTTTGTTGTTTTTTTTTTTTTTAATTCATAAATGATTTCAGTTATATTTGACTTTCAAAACAAGACAAAATAAAAAAGAACAAAAAGAGTGAAAGCAAGAAGAGAGGAGAAAAAAAGAAAGAGAATAGACAAAGAAAGAATAAAGAGGAGAAAGAAAGAAACAAAGGATGAGAAAGAGGAGTGACAAAGAATAAAGAGGAGAAAGAAAGAAACAAGGGATGAGAAAGAGGAGTGACAAAGAAAGAATAAAGAGGAGAAAGAAACAAGGATGAGAAAGAGGAGGACAAAGAATAAAGAGGAGAAAGAAAGAAACAAGGGATGAGAAAGAGGAGGACAAAGAAAGAATAAAAGAGGAGAAAGAAAGAAACAAGGGATGAGAAAAAGAGGAGAAAGAAAGAAACAAATGAAAAGAATAAAGAGGAGAAAGAAAAAGAAAACAGGGATGAGAAAGAGGAGTGACAAAGAATAAAGAGGAGAAAGAAAGAAACAAGGGATGAGAAAGAGGAGTGACAAAGAAAGAATAAAGAGGAGAAAGAAACAAGGGATGAGAAAGAGGAGTGACAAAGAATAAAGAGGAGAAAGAAAGAAACAAGGGATGAGAAAGAGGAGTGACAAAGAAAGAATAAAGAGGAGAAAGAAACAAGGGATGAGAAAGAGGAGTGACAAAGAAAGAATAAAATGGAGAAGAAAAAAAAGAATAAACACAGACAAAAGAAAAAGAAAGAAAAAGGGGACAACAAAAGAAAGTAAAAGAGTAAAGAAAAGAAAAAATAAAGGCAAGAAAAGAAAAAAGAAAGATAACAAAAGAAAGAAAAAGGCATCAAAAGAAAAGCAACACAAGGAAGAAAAAAGTAAAGAAAGAAAGGCAACAAAAGAAATAAAGAGTAAAGAGAAAGAAAAAGGAAAGAAGAAAAAGGTGACAACAATAAATGTAAAAGAGGAAAGAAGAGAAAGAGGAAAAAAAAAGAAGCTATCATGAGAAAGAGAAAGAAAAAAAAAAAAGGAGAAAGAAATCTTTGAGAAAATGGCTTGTTCCAAGAATAAATAAATCTTAGAAAGGAAATGGCTTGACTACAACATGACAATAACCAGTAGAAAGAGTCTTCCAATCAGAAATGGAAATGAATTATAGCAAATACAATTACAACTATTAAGAATAATAATACATTCAAGAACGGGCGTACCTCCTTCTACCTCTGGAAGGGCAGTAGTAGATTCTCGGAAGTAAATTCTATTGCTTTTAAGAACAGTGACAATAAAACAGCAATAATTTCTAGAAATTTGCACTTCCTGAAGATAATGTATAAATATCGGTGAGTAAATACATAGAGACATTGTGATGCCAAAAGCTTTATTTCTTTCGTTTTGTAACTGATTTTAAAATTAGAATGTATTGCAGCTTAACACACATCATATCATCTCTCTCTCTCTCTCTATATATATATATATATATATATATATATATATATATAAAAAGAACAATATTGAAGGAAAATGTATCACAAAGTGAAAAAGGTTCTCTTGTCAGGTGTTTTGTCCTTTAGGACTTCACTTCATCAGAGTAAATTTGTTATGTTGGTGCAACCTACACATGTGCACGAATGAGGGATGCTGGGAATTTTTTTTTTTTAATTTTTTTAAAGAGATAAAAAGAAAAAGAATCTAAATGAAATCAACTAGATTAAAAAAAACAATTTTTTAAATCCCAGCATCCCTTGTTTGTACACCTGTGTATTTGTACCAACATAATAAATTTAGTCTGATAAGGTCATAAAGGATGAAACATGTCACAAGAAACCTTTTTTCCACTTTGTCATATATTTTCCCCCAATATGCACACACATGATAAGTACCAATTCTTTACAGAAGGCCTTCAATGTTGAACTGAGCGGGCATGGGTCTGCAGATGACTTTGCAAGCCAGCCTCGCTCATGCACATCTTTGTTTTTTTTTTTTTTACATATGTGACACATAAAAGACTGTTTTGAAAATGACTTTGTCCTCATGCATTCTCATGTGTCTTTTCAGTCCTGCAATTATTACAAGACTGACATAAGTACTCTGCAGATCTGTCAGGAAGGAAATTCACATAGTTGGCATTAGACTACTGATTTTCATGTAATCTTCAATGACTAGCAAATCTGGCACAATATAGAAAAACATTCCCACAGATGTTACTTGTATGTAACATCTTCCTGCAGATGTTACATACAAGTAACATCCACACAAACACACACACACACACACACACACACATATATATATCTTAATAAGCAGTACTAAGAGTAGTGTAGGACACACTTTTATGAGACAAGAAAAGTGCTGAATGTGATCATGGCCAGCTCATCTTACCCCTGAAACCCCTGACCAGAGTAATTTTTTGGGGTTCCATTGTGGCTACTGCAATTTTTTGTCAGCACTGTTTTATGGCCATCCAGCATTTTCTAAATTATTTTGAAATTGACATTACATTGTCAGTCATCAACTAATAATATACATTGTGTATCTGCATGGCCAGTGCAGTTCTCTTAATTCTTCCAATTGCTAAGGACATTTTGTTTTGTTATTATTAGTTACTTTGTTTAATAAATTCATTTTGTTTTGCCTTGAGAAAGTCCACATCGGATGAAACGCGTTGGAAACTATTAGTTTTCCTATTGTCTTTTACTTTTATAAATATGTGTGTGTGTATATATATATATATATATAACACAGTAAACTGTAAATGCCTGATCATGTTACCCATAACACCCCATTTCCAACATATATAGTTGAGCTACAATCCAACATACATAGCCTGAATATTGTGTTCAAGCATGAAACAGACTGTCACCACTTGTTATTGACCTCAATGTTCACCCTTTTATTTACACAAGCTCTACCCTTGATATTGAACATTTTTACCAATTATATATACATTGTTTAAAATTTGGTATATGTATGGAAAAAGAGTACTCAGTATTAGTTTGAGTGTATGTTACCATAAACAATGTGGACACAGAAAGCAACACAGCATGGTAACAAAGTTTCCTGCCTTAAGTGATTATTAGACCATCAGAATTAAATTCTATCTACACTATATACACCCTTGTATATACTGTTGTACAAATTAATTAAAACAATCACTTTAGTTTCCATTCTTTCACCATAAGGTCAGTTTTAGACCCACTGAAGTGACAGGGTGTAATTGATTTCTATTTTTCCGCAGATTAGGTCATTTAAAGTAATGTGTAGCAATATGAATCTATTTTTGGCATATATGATGAAATTTGTTTGGCCTTGAATAATATTGTGTCATCTGTGATTGCATCAGTTTGTCATCACATCCAGACACTATTGTCTGAACTGTTGTTTAGTTCTTCTATGGTCATTGTCTGCTATGGACACTTCTCCAAGGAAGCATACAAAAAATTGGAATACTGCACAAACGTACTGACAAACCTTATCTGTGAGTAAATCAAAGTATTATCGACTGGCTTGTAAATTCTCCTAATTTAAATCAAATTGAGAATTTATGGTCAACCTGCAAGGAAGGACTTCATGGGATGGCATACAATGTACTAACATGTGTATTGGGTCATGTTTCATTGGAAATATACAAAAAAAATGTAAATAATAACAGAATTATTTGTTTTAATTAATTTGCACAAGAGTGTGTGTGTGTATATATATATATATATATATATATATATATATATAGTGTTAAGATGAGTTGAAATAACTTATCTTACGTCTTTTGTACTTTTCCTTATGTTGACTATTGTTGTTGGTCTTTTTTTTCATATTTACCAAACTCTGCTCACATTTAAGCACTTTGAATTTTAAATGTTAGGCATAATAGATTTGTGTTTTTATATATATATATATATATATATATAAACATAGGATATTTAGATTGCAATCCTAATATATAAAAGATGGTGTATCCTGCAGCTGGCTTTTATTTAAACATGTTTTAATAAAGAAAATGGACATGATACGTATTTTAAGTCTTTTGGTAAGTTTCTCCCAGTCTTGAATCAGTCGTTTGCTATCAGATGGAAACTTGTAAAGGCAATTGCTAGAACATTACACACAATTTTGGCAAGTTTCCACATGACATCAAATGACTTATTCAACACCAGGAGACACTCACCAGACATTCCATGATCTTTTTTATATATATATATATATATATATATATATATATATTAAGCATTAAATAAAACACAGAAAATGTCTCTCATTGAGTTTCTTCTGGTGTTGAATTTGTATGGTATTTCAGGTGGAAACTTATAAAAGGGACATACCGAAATTAAATTTTAAGATCTAAGTACTTTCAACCAAACCATTATTGGTTTGTCTGTTTGTTTTCAATGAAAGAATTTGAAAGTCCAAAAATAGCCAGCATAAAGTTTGCATCATTTAAAATTTGAAATAGGCTTAGATTCATGCCTATGAAATAGAATTTAGCATCCTGTGACAAAATTACTTTACAGTTTAAAGCTATTTTAACATATGAGTGCCTTCATTAAAACATTTTATTAATAGTGGCTTGCTTTTCTTTTAATGTAGAGAGTCTCTAAGTTTTGTAATCATTTTTGGCAGCTAGAGTGACAGTTATTGGATTGTTGACCTAAATTTGACAGAAATTAGCAAAGGCACTTGTGTTATATGTTCGCATGTTACATTGGTTATTTTTGAACATTCAGTCTTGTTGCCTTGAAAACGACCGATCATGGTTGAAAATACTTGGATCTTGACATTTAATTTTGGCAAGCTCTTTTAGAAGTTTCCACCTGAGAAAGTCAGTAATTCAGCAGCAGGAGAAATTCACCAAAAGGTACAATAGACATTCTCATTTCATTCTATTTAATAGATCATGTCTATATTATATACGTATATAAATGGATGTGTGACTGAGTGATTAGAATGTTCACTTTCTGAGCATGAGACCCAGGTTTAACTTTCATGGTTGACTTCTTAGGAAGGTATCTTCTTGATGTTATTGATCTGAAGAAGCAATCCCAAGCATGTAGCATCATTGGAAAGTGTCTGAAAAAATAGACCACAAGTGGACAGTTGCATTCAGAAACAAGAAGTTGACCATTTTATATATATATATATATATATATATATATATATATATATATATATACACACACACATATATATATATATATATATATATATATATATAAAGGGTGTTCCAATAACTTGGACTGATTTTAAATGGCAATTAAGTTTAAGTATCTAATGTTTTTTTTTTTTTCTTTTTCTTTCAAATTTAGCCACTTAAGTCTTTGGCAATTTCAACTATGTAAAGATTAACAATCAAACATGTTAAAGTTTCAAGAGTGCAATTGGAAAAATTGTTCATAAATTCAAACTGGGTCGGCGGCAGATGTGAAAACACCATTTCGTGCTCATTTACGCCGTTCAGCTGAAAACATTGCTGCAGTGCACGAGAATGTGGCCGAAAATCCAGACACCTCTATTTGTCATTGCATGCAAAAATTGAACCTCTCTACAATAACATTACATCATTTCCAATTGCCATCTCTGTTGACCAAAAAAAATCACAAAATGTATGAAATGCATTTCCGTTTGAATGTCAATTTTCATAACAGGTTTTGATAACTTTAACAAGTTGTTTGATTGTTAATCCTTCCATGGTTGAAATTGCCAAAGACTTAAGGTGTTAAATCTAAAAGAAAAAAAATCATTAGACGCTTAAACTTAATTCACTTTTAAAATCAGTCCAAGTTATTGGAACACCCTTTATATATATAATGGGGAGCTTTCTTTTATCTATATATATATATATATATATATATATATATATATATATATATATATATATATAGCTGGCCATTTATATTCAAGCATACTCATCTACTAGGGTGGCTAGCCAATCCCTATTGCAGACACTCAGGCACATTTGTGTTTGCTCAACACCCACAGAGCCCACCTGTGATTTATACTGCAACTATGTTGAGCAGACCTTGGGTACAGTTTCTGAGAGAGAGTGTGTTATCTAGCATGATGAACAATTTGAACAAGGCCAACATGCCCAAGCCCTCAGCCACGATGACTTGTGGCTTTGTGTTAGCATAGCTATTGACAGCCCTCAGGAGTTCCATCTACCCAATTTCATTCACAAGGCTTGGGTCAACTTGTGGTATGATTTTCAGTCACTTTCCAAAGTAGCTGCATGCTGGGATCCACCTCAATCCAGTCCAATAACTTCAGGAAGTCTTCTTCATAACAATTTGACCATGCTGAGATTTGAAGCCAGGTGATCAGAAAGCAAATGTTCTAACCACTCGGCCACGCACCCATAATATATATATATATATATATATATATATATCAATAACATAATAGTAATGATAAATCATGAAAAACCTTAATAATACATCTCGGTTATAATTTATTTTATTGAGCTCTCTTTGGATTAATGGCCTCCTTGAATTATCCCTACCAATTACAAATTGGTATTATTTGTGTGTATATATATATATATATATATATATATATATATATATATATATATATAAAGCAAACCTAAAGAGCCAGACAAACCTACCTAGGTTTCACCTACACAGATCATCAGGATGGACTGCTTATATTTATAAGATTATTAGTGTTATATATATGTATATATATATATCAGAACTGTCATATAGCCTGACGTGCTTTAAACGTGTAGTTTAAAATATATATATATATATATATATATATTGTTCAGGTTTTGCTTACAGTAATTCAAGTAATATTATGCTACTGACAAAATATATACATTTCATATATATATGTGTGTGTGTGCATATGTATATATAATAAAAATACAATGCTTACGATTTCACTATAGCAATGTATTGAAAAACAGAAAGTGATTTGCAGACCCTACACATAGAATGGCTATTATATTTTACTGTAAATATATTGCCTTTGATTTTACTATAAGAATTAAAACTTGAGTCTTAGTGGCTTTATTGCCTTGCTTGGGTTGAAAAAAAAAAGGAATATATTAAAAAACATGAAGAAAGGGATTGTTGTAAATCAGGAATTGATGCAATCTTTGCTGACAAAATAGGGTTATTATATAAATGTATTGCTGATGATTTTACTATAGAAATGTACTGAAAATCAGGAGAAAGGTATTGTCGGTGGTCAGGAATAAATATTTGTTGAATTAAAAAGTAAGAATTATAAAGAAATTTCTACTCAAGATTCGCTTCAAGATTTTCTGCTTTCTTTTAATAGTATTTTCTGTGTGGTTATTGGCACTTCATGTTTCTCCAAGACAGAAATAACTTTCAATTCATATTCTTCAGCCTTCAATTCTTGGATTTACTTAGAATTTTCTTTTGAAATCTGAAACTGTGAACATGATATATTTGTTGTACTTCCTGTGGAATCGGTGTCTGAGATTTAATCAATTTCTTCGTGCTTGGTTACAAATTTTCAGATGAAAATTATTTTCTGTTATTTGGAATTAAGCCAAAAGACTCATCTTAGATCTTTTCCAGAATGCTCATTCAGAATGTTGATCAAAACAGATCACTCTGGCATGTCAGCAGGATCATTCAGTTGCAACAAAAGAACAGTTTTTTTGTCATTTATTGGTGAAAACTGGAAATTTCAAAAAATTCAAACAAGTTGCATAATTTAAACTTTTTGGGAAATTTTGGATCTTCACTGCACACCAGGGTTTCTAGAACTATTTTTTAATTGGAAATTTAGATTTTTTTCTTTTTTACTGTTAGTTCACCCAAGAGTCACTCAGGGTAGAGGGCTACTGAGATTTTAAAGAAGAGGGAAGTAAGAGAGTATTATAAAGACAAGTAGGATAGATATCATTTGACCCTGGACTTACAACACAGTGAACCAACTTTCATAGCAGTAGACTTAGCAAATTGGTTCAATATAACCATTCTACTTCATGTCAGTGGAAAATTTGACACCAAGAAGGCACAGTGAGTTACTTTCTTGGAGGTTAGCATCAGCCATGTAAATGGAAAGCAAAAAAGGTTCTCTATGGTGATTAAATGACATCAGTTTTGTTTTTAAATGTCACCTGCCTCTCACTAGTGTATCAGTATTACTATGGCAGATGTTGGAACAAGTTATATGCCTTAGTGTCACCAGCTCAAATCTTCACAGCTCAGAACTACTATCCCATGTTCACAGGAGCCAAACAATCCTCATTCCTTTCATGTTCCTTTAATAAAAAACAAGTTCCACTCAGACAGCTTCTTCCCTTTTGTTAAGATAGTTATGTGATGGCTGGTGAGTTACAGTGGTTTCTCTATGAACCTGGTGGGGCCATGTAGTTCTTTTATGTAAGACTTGTGGGCTAGAGACATCCTTCTTCTGCAGGTTATACATCACAATTGCACTTCACCATTCTATCTCCTGATGTTACTCACCAGTCATCACGTGACTATCTTAACAAAAGGGAAACAATCGCCTTTTGTATCTCTACAATAAGATTAGCTGTTTCCTTATAATGAAACATTCAGCATTTATTGATCAAACAGAATTACTGTCAGTTGAAAATTTTAAAATCTTTCAAAATAGTTTTTCAGGAAAATAAGTTTCCTAGCCATATTTTTAAATTATGATTGAACATCAACATCTTAATTATATTATTTCCTCTTTGAGTTGCATGCTACTGTTGAAAGTCCTCAGGTGAAGTGGTTTCTGTTATTTGGTACAGTTATGTCAACACAATTATCACCAAAATGGTTGAAATTTATAAAATCTTTCTATTAAAGCAATTTTTCAGGAAAACAGGTTTTGAAAAAATGGAAATATTAAAGCTGGGATCATATTGAAATGTTGAGATTTGCTCTTTCTTTTTCTGAAATCATTCAGTATTCATTGACTGAAAACAGTAAGTGTTACTTTTGGTTGAAATTTTAATAACCATTCTATTAAGACAGTTTTTTAGGAAAATTACCGTTTCTCAAGATCACTCATTTTTAATAATGATGGTGGCCTACTACCAAACCTTTTCTTTGAAATAGTGTTTAAATTCAACATCTTGATTATGTCATTATTTTCTCTTCAAGTTACATGTGCTATCCATTTTAGTTGTTACTGCTGCTGAAAGTCTTCAAGTGATGTGGTTTTGGGTTTTTTAGTAAGGTTCTTTGTTTGTGATTCTGTAGCGACAGTCCACAAATTCACTCATTTTAGTATTGATGGTGGCTTCCTTCCAAACCTTCTCTTATTTTTAACTAGTGTGGAACATCTCTTGTGGGAATGCTTGTTGTGTTTAGGTAGAAAACATGTATCTCTGGGTATATTTTTCCCACAACAATTATTGCAGAATTGAATGTGAGTTTGAGTAACAAATGAATAACAAAATAGACGTCATTATTGTATCTTTAGGACCCTTTTGGCCAACACTTTTTCATAAGGTAATTGTTGGGGATATACAATCAAGACACATTAATAATAATGAATAAGGAGGGAAGGTTGGAATGCAATTAAAATAAATTTTAATTGTAAATAAATTCGTGAGTGTAAAAAAAAAAAAAAAAAAATTGGGAAGTTCCAAAAGAGTATAAAATAGAAAAGACACAGTCCCTCAATCAAACATATAGAACATGAAATATATATATATATATATATATATATATATATATATATAGGAAGGTAATAAAGGGTTTGGTAATCCGTATGGATAATTCCAAAGAGGATGTAATCCAGAGAACTCAATGTAACAACAGAGCAAATATTAATTAATTAAATTAAAACGGAGACAACTTTAAGGTTCCATGGCTATAATTTATTTCCCCATAAAAAATATACATTAAAAACTACAGAAAAAGGAATATTTTTTTTCATTTTTTTTTAGCTTCATATATTGGCACACTGTATAGTAAAAACTGCTATTTTTCTGGTTAAAGTACAAGTCATAATAATGACGAAAGACTGACAGACACTAGTGCTTCTGCTAGTAGACAGTAAGTAATTGTCTACTATATAACATTATTTGCGTAAAAGGATGACAGATTCTTGAACCCCTTATTATAAAATAAAAACATGTTAAAGAAATAACTTTCAGTTTGTTAACTGGGATTTTGAAACTGTTTAAGTACTTATATGTACATTCAGCTCAGTGAATAATTCAACTTGTATTAAGTGATGAGTACTTTCCACCTTTGATAACTAATTGACATGACAAAAGTAACTAACTACTAATTATATACGGCAGTTAAGAATTAATTTGGAGTACACTAACATATTTAAGCTTTTGCATGACTATGGCAGCATAAACAGAGGATTAAAGTAAAAATGTTGTTCTCCTCCATAACAATGCAGTACTGTATACTGCAAGGATAACTGTGGAAAGTAGTTTGGAATTCAGTTGGTCTGTTCAACCCAACCCATCATATTCATTTGATTTTATACCAACTGATTATGAGCTTTTTCAACTGCTGCAAAATACTTTGATGGGGAAAACTTTCACTAATGAAAACCAGATTCAAGAAGTTTGTTGAAAAATTTTTCATATCAAAATCTATGGAATTTTATTCCAATGGCATCAAAAAGATGCTAAGTGGCCAGAAGTCATTGCAAGTAATGGTGCATATATAACTGAATAAAATGTAATTATTAAATAAAAACGGAAATTGATT
Source organism: Acanthosepion pharaonis (assembly GCA_903632075.3). Lineage (NCBI taxonomy): Eukaryota > Metazoa > Mollusca > Cephalopoda > Sepiida > Sepiidae > Acanthosepion > Acanthosepion pharaonis. The sequence goes on along the minus strand of CAHIKZ030000011.1, from coordinate 767,597 downwards.
ATAACTTCGACTAATATCACACACTAAATTAATACAGATATAACAATATCAAATTAAAAAATTAAAAATGAACTAATATCCACCTTTTTTTATCTTTAACTATTAAAGTTTTTGATCTTGATAATAATCAGCATCCTCCTCCTTTTATGTGCCGTGTCATTTGCAAAAGCTTCTTTTTCTGCCATCAGAAGGTTGGTGATCATGGCTCTCCACAATTTCCTGTCCTTTGTAGCCCTTAATAAATTTTCTCTTTTTTTATTTCTCCTAAACTTTGTTCCACCATTCATTTACACATGCTGCTTGTTCTCCTTCTTCTTCTATGTACAATGCCCCTTCAGGATGTTGGGGATCATAGCTCTCCACAATTTCCTGTCCTTTCTAGCCCTTAATAAATTTTCTCTTTTTGTTATGTACTGTGTCTCTTCAGGATGTTGGTGATCATGGCTATCCACAATTTCCTCTTTTTTGTAGCTCTTAATAAATTTTGACTTTTTTATCTCTCCTAAACCTTGCTCCACCATCCATGTACTTAAGCTTGCCAAGTATGTGATGCATACAGACTCTGTTCTGTGAGTATCAAATTTCTGTGAGTATCAAATTTTCTGTTCTGTTCTGTGAGTATCAAATTTTCCAAGCCCTCTTTCCTCATTATGTGCCCTAGAAATTTCAACTATGTCTTCTTGATGATACGTAGGGTGTCCTTTTTGTTTCCATTTTCTCTAAAACTTTGTCCTTTCTGAACAGTTTCAGTCTATAGTAATCTCAGCATACTTCTGTAGAGCCACATTTCTGTTGCTATAAGTGTCTTCTTCACCTTTGAGGAGATTGTCGAGCATTCACTGTCATATAGGAGGACAGACATCGTATAACAATTCAGTACTTTTTTCTTTGTTTCTAACAAAGTTTTTTTTGTTTCTTAATACTCTGCTTAGCTTTTGGAATACATCTTTGGCTATCTTATGCATATATATATATATATATATATATATATATATATATATATATATATAAAGCGAACTTTGAGGTCAACACCCAGCAGTTGAGATAGATGTGTGTTTCAGTCAGTTATGTCCCATGCGTGATATATGTTTAGGTGATATATGACTGACAAAGCAGATTTTTCCCCACAGTAGGTTGCCATTTCTTTCTGTGGCAGACCAGCTGCCATCCAAGGTTACAGAACCCAGTCTGTCCTGCTATTTACTGATAGCTGTAGGGAGGAGAAGAGGATTCATACCTTTCCCAAGGGTATTAGCATATAAGTGAATGTAATGAATTCGACTGGAATTCGAACTCGGCTCTCCGATTCCTCAATCCGAGCCGCTATCCATTACTCTACTCAATATACAAATCAAAATTGACTCATTGAAATGGAAATTATGATTTGGATGTAAGCAAAAAAACAATTTTAGTCAGTGAAGAGTTTGGTTGAAAATGCCTTCTTTTTAGAATGTGATCACGTTGTTCCATCCGTGACTGCAATTATGAAGTATCACTAGGCCTGTTCTGAGATAAGCCGATTTCAGTACCTCTGTCTTCTGACCTTTGACCAGATATCAAACAGTCCATCTGTTGATATATCATCTCATGACATCCAGTGGTATGCCTTTGAAGCATCTGTTTTCATTAACGCTCATTTCTGAGTGTTCATCTTTCTGCTTTTTCGGTTATTATTTCAAACCCACCTAGGGATCTCCTTTTAAGTGTGTTAATTAATTCACGATTAAATAGCTTTTATAAATATCTTAGAATAACAATGTGGAAAAAAATTATCATTTCATTAATGATTCTATATCTGATATCTCCATCTCTGTTGTTTTTATCCCAGTGTTTTGTTTAATATTCATTTTTTCTTGAGTGTATGTGGAACCCAGTCATCTCCCAGTGGTCCTCTGTCCTTTTTTTTCACCTCTTCACATCAAAATGAAAGGAATTTGGGAGCAGAGTTAAAATAATAAGTACAAGAGAATACAGGATATATGAAAGGGGGTGCTGAAAAGTTCTGGGATTGACTAAGAAACTCAAATTGACCAAAACAAATTCTAATATTTGATCATTTGGCCAGATTTTGAGAAGTGGAATAGGCTGAAAACTTGTTGAGCACCCCAACATGTATGTGTATATATATATATATATATATATATATATATCATTCTGTTCATATCTATCTACCTATCCCATTCCATTTTTAGTTCATTGCAAGCTATCTAATCCCATTTCTTTCTTTTTTATTTTCCTTTCTTTCTATCACAATTTCTTTTCTTTAGCAATGTGATCTTTTTCTTCATACATACATATATATATATATATATATATATATATATATAAAAAGTGAACATAGAAGTCAACACTTAGAGGCGACAGTCTGTTTCATGCTAGATGCAATCGTCGGGCCACGAGTGCTTTATATATATATACATATATATATATATATATATATATATATATATATATATAGGTATTATAAATTAACTGATTTAAAATGTGTTTTTTTCGCTACACAGTAATAACTATGTTCCAAAAACGGAAGCTAAAAATTTTTAATTTAGTTATATAATTAAATTAAAAGCATTATTTCCGTTTCAAATGAATATTGGAATAACTTATTTTTAAATTTACTGAAACAGTAAATCATGCATTTTAGCACATATAAATTCATGATTTACTGTTTCCAAGGATACAAAGGAATCCAATCATTCAGACAGGGGCTGTAGTGTGTTCATTTTTATTAACTATTGTTGTATCAATTATGAGTTACGTTCAAAAAAGAGGTTAAGCTTAATGCATGTCGTCTGTGTTTTTTTTATTAACGGCAAAATGTTTTTTGGCATTTTTTTCTTGTATACTCAAAAGATTTTTTTGTGTGTTTGTGTTAAAATACGTTTTATTAAACTACAATTTTAAAATATTTTTACTCTTAATTACTAATAGACTATATTTCTTTTTAAAAACAAGTAAATGTAATAGAATTACTTACATTATCTAAAATTATTTTTTCATATCAAATATATGTATGTATATTACCAGCTCCCATTTTTTAATTTTATTTTTAAATATTATTTAAGGAAAATTTTTGACAATGACTGCAAAAAATAGCTATTTCATTTCTTTGATTCAGTAAATTTTTATTTTTTATAAACTTAGTAATATGTAGTTTATCATGTATGCACAAAAGACATGGGTCATCTAATGACCTACAAATTCTAGCTTTTCTTATTAATTTCCATTTTACTGTAGGTGTTTTATTGGATTCTTTTAATTGCCAGAAATACTTTGAGAGCGATGTCTGATTTCTGTATTTATTTATCCTAAATGAAGTTTGATGTTGATTGAACCACTTTTTGAGCTCATGGTTTGTGCAACCTATATAAATTTTTATGTTTTCGGGATTCTCAATAGATGAGATATTGCATTGGTATACTAATGATTCCGTGCAACATTTATTTTGTAGAGGACAGTTATGAGGGTTTCTACAGTTACATAATTTTTGTTTATCTTCATCTGTTTTTATTTTTATTTGTCTAAGTGTTTATTGAAGATATTAGCATTATGTTTCTTAATAATTTTTTCTGTGTTTTCAATACAGCTGTAACTTAATTTTAGTGTATTTTTATTGAAAATAGTACTTAGTTTACTTTCTCTAGGAAAGTGCTTAACTATTAATACAAGGAATTTTTGACCTAATTTGTTCTTTACCATTTGGTTGTATCAGGGTGTATACCAAATTATTTTTCTACTTCTGTTTTTTCTATGCTTTCCAGTTTCCATTTTATATAAATTAGTTTTGGGTTTTTGTAGCCACTATCTTTTAGAGCTTTATTATAGAAATTAATATGTTCACAGAAAAAAAGTACAAATTCAGCAAATGAGAACATTTTTTATTACTAGTTTTGCTCCATCTTATTAATGTTGCTTTTTAGATGAAGCATTTGCACTATTATTATTTTATTATTTTTACTCCATCTTATTATTTTTGCTTTTTATATTTGCCCTGCACCAAAACATTTTTGTCATGGTGTGTGTGTTTTAATAAGGTCATTAGCATTTTATCAATGATAATAGAAATGGACACCTTTCTATTTATTACTGTCAAAGAAGTGACACAATCATTTTGTTTTAAAAATATTTTCCAATTTCTCTTTTTGCTTCGTCATCTAAAGCCTGAAAGTTTTTTTAAAAAGATTTGTCAGCTTTTTGGTTGAAATGTCACCAGCAGGAGATCATGATATTTGGCTATCAAGAAATCTGTCCTGAGTCATCTGACGTTTTCTTTTTCTAACCGAGAAGTCCTGCAGACAACCTTTTATCATAAAAGATTTTTATTTCGTGGCTGACTGACATCCAAATCCTTAGTACTGCTGCCAGCAGAATATCTTCAAGTACAAAATGGAAGCTATTTATAAGAAATTCATGTTTGGTGTAATATGAAAATTAGTATTGGTAGGGTGGCAGAAAACCCTTACAAAAGGCATGGATCTATTTCTTGTTCCTCCAGCTATGGATTAATTAGGAGTGCAGGTTATAATTTTTAGTTTTAAGAGGTTGTCTGTCCTGAATGTGAATTTAAGTCCTACACACTGGAAAAGGCATGAATCCATTTCTTGTCTCTTCAGCTACAGGTTAATTAGGAGAGCAGGTTATAATCTTTAGTTTTATGACGTTCATTAATCTTTTAAGGGGACAGCCAGTCAAAGAGGAGGATCACTCTGAATTCATCCCCCACCTCAGCTGGTTAACATTTCATGGATCAATGTAAAAGGGTAAATCCTATAATCCTCCATGTTTGATAAATTTGGAAAACGCCTGGCTCCTCTTGTGGATTGAAGGAAATGGCTGATACAAGTAAATATTAATAGGAATGTAATGAAATTATATATAAATATATATAAATATATATATATATATATATATATATATATATATATATATATATATATAACAAAATAGCTGTCATTATTAAACCTTTAGGACTCTTTCAGCCAATGCTTTTCAAAAGCTTTGGCAAAGCAAAAACACAATGAAGACACATAATAAATAACGAATGATGAAGGAAAGTTGGAATGCAATTAAAATAAATTTAATTGTAAATAAATTCACACCTAAAAAAAAAATATAAGGTAGTTCCAAAAGAGTATAAAAAAGAAAAAGTCACTCACAGTCCCTCGATCAAATGTAAGGAACACATAAAATGCTCCTTTTGTTTACATAGGCTCAGCTGATGAAATCTGATGTAAACAGCCTCAAGGACTCGGAGATGGTAAACTGAGCGAGCACTATGTAAGATGGAAAAATATGCGTTGTCATACTTGACAGCACACTCAGGATCGTCCAGCAAATGCTGCTCAATAAAAGAGTTGTGAACTGCTTCAATGGTTCTTAAAGCACGACTTTGGCTATTTGAACGTAAATAGCAGATACATGTTGTATAATATGCGTTTCCAGCCTCTGATTGGTTTGTCCTATGTACACTGCTTCACATTGGCATTTGAATTTATATATAATGGAACTGTTCTGAAAATAGGACAAACAATCCTTACTGAAGGAAGGAAATGTGGATCTTGTTTGGAACACAGTATGCAACTTAACAGCATTGTAGCAGGAAGCAGCACAAGCTGAAATTCTGTCAGACAGCAGCTGACACTTTCTGCCAAGCCAACTAAATAAATTGGACACCTGACTAGGTCCTAGAACCACTGGTTCCTTAAAGCATCTAATTTTACCATCTATGACATGTTTGATACCCATTACTTTCACAAACTTTTGGGATCCTAGCAAGTTCTCTGTTTAACAAACCAGGAGAACAGATCATAAAAGCACAATGAGTCAGAGTAGAAATTAGACCAATTTTCCGGGCCTTGGGAACAAAAGAGTTCCAACTTGTGTATAAGCATGTAAAAGTAGGTTTATGAAAGATGGTGGTATAAAAAACTCCATCCTTGCATTCAACGAAAACATCTAAAAAGGGCAATGTCCCCTCACTCTCAAATTCCATAGTGAACTGAAGAGATGGATGGAGAAAATTGAGTTCTACAAAAAAATCAGTATCATCACCAGCAGAATCAAAAATTGAAAAGGGGGTCATCAACGTATCTCTTGTAGATGTAGATTTTTCAGACCTTGTCAAATAAAAGTCACCACGAAAATATTGGCCAGTATGGGGCCCAAAGGACTACCCATTGCAACACCATCCATTTGGGCATACATAATATCATTGAAACCAAATTCAACACCTTCAGTTGCCAGACACATATATTCCAAAAATAAATTTTCAGAAATGCTAGCTAGGTCCAAATTACCTCTATAAAGGGTATCAGCATATATATTAATGGTCTCATGAAGAGGCACATTAGTATACAAGCTGACGATGTCAAAAGACACCATCAGTTTATTTTCAGACTCAATAGCTAAATTTCTGATGAAATTTGAAAAACAGGAGGAGTCAGAGATATTGTGTGCTGAGAAGAAATTAGATACCAGCTGGAGCAGTTCAGCCAACCATTAGGCCAACTCATGTTGCACGGATCCCACCATAGATAAGATGGTTCTAAGTGGTACACCATTCTTATGTACCTTTGGCAGTCCATACATTTTGGAACACTGAGACCCTACAAGTCTGACCCTATCATAGATATCCTTGGAGATTAGGTTGCTCTTGTATACTGAGAGCAACCATCTGTGTTCTCACTTCAGCCCTGTTAGTATTATCACACATACTAGCAGGACTGATCATCTTAAACTTTGAAGAATCCTTCTAAATATTGGCCATCTTATCCAAATAATCTTGCCTGTTTAAGATGACAATGCCAGAACCCTTATCAGGCTTAGTAATATACATATCGTTCCTTTATAGTCTGAAAATAAATGCTTTGCCAAGCAAAAAAATCTCGCTCAACAGTGAGCAAAGCATATTCATTAGACAATTCAAGTAGTCTAGCAGAACACTTGTCAGAAGAGAAAGGAACATGTTTACTTAATTGAGAATGCATAATCACAAACTCAGAAAAAATCAGTTCCTTATAAGTTTTAGAAGGTGGAAATGCAGAAATCAAGTATGCGAGAATGAAATCAAGTCTGTGAGAAAGAACAATCAGTTCACTCTCAGAGTGACACTGGAAAAATTGAAAATATGTTTATTAGAATTTTCATCATCAACTCCAAACCTTCCAGAGATGAGGCTATTCAAGTATTTCTTATCTCCCTCTGTAACTAGTTTTTCTAACTGTAACTTGTTATTGGCAAAATAACGAGAGAGAGAGAGAGAGAGGAAAGAAATCAAAAAAAAAAGTTAATTTACCTCGAATTTCATTCAAAATTGAATGAAACAAAAATAGACATGAACAGGAATAGTCAAACAATTTGTCCAGCAAAAGCTTACTCGACAGAGAAGGAATTTATTTTGATTTTTAATAACCCACGTCTAATGAAAGGTGGGACAATACTGCAGGACAAACACGATATGAGAAAAGATCATTTTAGTCTCAAGGAATTAACCTTGTGCCATAACCAAATAGAGTGATTGAGTTGATAGATGACAACTCTTGAGTACCTATGACGAAAATATACAAAGACTTGTACCTACAAAAATAGAAAATAGGCATAAACAAAATAATAATGACGTCTGTTTTGCTTGTCGATTTTCTTTTTCTGTAGGTAAAAGTCTTTGTTTGTATACATATATCTATCTATCTATCTATATATATATATATATATATATATAATCATCCACAGACAAACTCTTTCAATGTATCACAGCTCCTCAGTGTGGCTAGACATCCGATCACTTCAAGCCAGGACCGAAATGCAACTGATTTGGCATAAGTCAGAGATTCTAACCCCTAGGCTATCAATGTCTGGCAGAGAGAAAGGCAAATTTTTATGTATTTTGATTTTTTTCATAAACACTCCAGTGACCCAGAGGACTCCTTCCAATCGCTTTAAGCTGGGACCAAAAGCCAACCGATATATATATACTAGTGTACTTGTGCCGTCAAAAATGAATGCAAGTTTTGATAGTGAGATGCAATGAAACAAAAGCCTTGAAACAATGTATTGAGATTCAATATAAAGGAGAAAAATAATTCACAACTAAAATAGACTCCAATAATTAAAACTGTTTAATTGATCAACCCATTCTTTTTATATTTTTTTGGCATTCAATGGTATCTTTGATTCATTGATTACTTCTGCTATTATATAAATTGCTTTTTGCTCAATATCTTGTCATGTAAAAAAATTTTATGTGTTTAACAGTGAAAAGCAAATGCTTTGACACAAAAAACAAAATTTTAACTAAAATTTTGAGATTTTAAAAAGGATAAAAAAATATTTTTACATAAAAAATCCTTTAGTCATTCTTCTGAAGAATATCACAAAGATGATTTTGATAATAAAATGTTTCCATTGTTTTTTTTTGTTTTTTTTCATCATATATCCTCCTTTTAGTGAATTCATGGAGATAGCTACATAAAATAATTCTTATCTGGGTCCTGAAGAGAGGAAGATCACATAAGTCTAAGTCAATCTTTGATAAGCATTTTCAACTTCTCATATTTTTGATACAATAATACATATAGGTACACACACGCATTATATATATATGTACTGTTTAATAAATATACTGTTGGTGTGTGTATATATATATATATATATATATATATATATATATTGTTTAATAAATATATATATATATATATATATATATATATATATATATATTGTTTAATAAATATACTGTATATATATATAGTTTAATAAATATACTGTTTATATATAAAATTTTAAAAAGAACAAAAAACATTAAAATTCATGTTTTTAACAAATGTTTTAGCATTGACAAGCCCTAGGGAGATTATCCTGGTGTGGGGGATCAAAATAGCCATCAAAATGGGGTACAAATAGGTCCGTTTTTTTATGTAATTCATTTATATGCTATATAATAAATATGTTCAGCTCCCTTTTGTGGATCAGTTTTAATATTTTATTATTAGGATCTATTTGGATTAGTTACCCGCATATTTTTACCTATATATATATATATATATATATATACTGTTTAATATATAAGGAGAGACAGCATACTCAGATAATAATGTTTAGAATGATACAAATATATATGTGTATATCAGGTCATCCCATAAGTTCTGTCCAAATTTCGAATAAAGAAAACAAGTGACCAAATGTTACATTTAATTACAGATTCAATCAACAATGTATTTTCCCTTATTATCTATGACTTCCTTCCATCTATTAACAATCTTACTAATTCCATTACTGTAAAATTCTTTTGGCTTTGATTTGAAGAACTCACAAATGTCAGTTTTAACCTCTTTCTGTGTTACAAAAGCTGTTTCTTCCAAATGATTCTGTAAACTACGAAACAAGTGGTAGTCTGAAGGAGAAAGATCGAGAGAATAAGGTGGATGAGGAATTTTCTCCCAACCAAGTTCTTCGATCTTTTGTGACGTGATTCTTATTGTGTGGGGTCGCACATTGTCCTGATGAAACATCACCTCTTTTCGATTCACTAGAGCAGGTCTTTTTTTCCTCAAAGCTTGGTTCAAACACTCTAATTGCTGACAGTATATTTGAACATTAATTGTTGCATTAGGTGGTAAGAATTCAAAGTGGATTATTCCTTGGCGATCCCACCAGATTGAAAGAAGAAGCTTTTGCCTATGAAGTTCCCTTCTTGGCTGTGACTGGGGTCCTTCCTTTTTACCAAGCCACTGTCTACAACACTTTACATTTCGATAAAAGATCCATTTTTCATCGCCAGTCACAAGTCTATCCAAAAAAGGTGAAACAAGTTGGCAAGAATTGAGAGAAGAGCAGATGTCAACTCAGGATTTGAGGTTGTTTTCAGACAATTCATGAGGCACCTATTTTCCAAGTTTAGGAACTTTTCCAAGTTGTTGAAGATGACGACAAACAGTTGTATGGTTTGAACTGAGAAATACTGCCAATTCCTCAACTGATAAAGCAGGATTTTCTTCAAGGGTTGCTTCAAGAAGCTTTTCATCAAACTCAACTGGACGTCCAGTTTGATCTTCATCTTCAAGAGTGAAATCTCCACCTTTGAATTTTGCAAACCATCTTCTGCAAGTTCTTTCATTCACGCATTCCTCTCCATAAACTGAGTGAATGTTTCTAGTTGCTTTAGCTGCTGAGTTTCCTTTCTTGAACTCATAAAGCATTATGTGCCTCAAATGATTCTTGGGTACTTCCATGTTAGCAGGGTTTTAATCAAACAAAATTTAATTTTATTGTTCTCTGAAATAGAATTTGATCAGTTTAAATGCATCTAAACATAAAAATAATGTTCAGCTCTATTAGACATTATAAAATGCTCTTTAAATTTCATTCATTTTAACAAAAAGTTAAAATTCGGACAGAACTTATGGGATGACCTGATATATATTATATATATGAAAGTATATTTATAAACTTTATGTAAATATATATATATATATATATATATATATATATATATATATATATATATATATATATTGTATTTGTATCACTTTAAATGTTATTATTAGTGGATACTCATATTTGAGTAGGCTCTCTGCTTATATATTAAACAGTATATTTATTTATATTTATCTACTGAAATTTCAAGAAATCTTATTAAAGAAATACTTGACCTGACTGGCTGTCTCTTCATGGCCAAAATGGGCTAAATAGTTGCTCCCTGCCCTGATGGACGCAGGTTTAATTCCTGCTGGAGAATGTAATTTCTTTAAGATTTCTCAAACATTCAGGTTAGTAGACAAAAAGAAATAAATATACTGTTCAATAAATAAATAGACAACCTTCTCAAATATGAGTAGCCACTAAAAATAATGTTTAAAGTGATAAAAATATCTCAGATTAATAAAAAATCCCTTCTAAAATTCTCTTTGTTTACATTTAGATACAAAACTGTGCAAATAGGAAAAACTTTGAGAGATCTATGACAGAAATTTCACTTGAAAGCACAAAATTTGACTTCACCTGACCAAGTCAGTAAGGTGTGCCTGGCTAAACGGTAGCTCCCTCTGCCCTGAGGGATGAAGGTTTGATTCCTGCTGAAGTTAACAAGTTTTCCTTTAATAAGATTTCTTGAAATTTCAGGCCAGTAGGTGACTAGAAATAAATATACTGTTTAATCTATAAACCAATTGCTTACTCAGATAATAACGTTTAAAGTGATACAAATCGGTTGGATTAATAGAAATCCATTCAAATAAATTCGCTTTGTTTATGTTTTGATACAAAACTACGAGCATATATTAAGCCTAAAATATATGTTCGTTATGTAGATGATATATTTATTTTAGCTGAAAACAAGAAAGCTACATTTCAGCAAAATTCCATCCTAAATTTTACTTATGAAGTTAGTGAAAAAAATAAACTTCCTTTCTTAGATATTCTCATCGATTCTAGTAATAATACTTTTAAAACTTCTGTTTATAAAAAAACAACTAGTAAAGACTCTTGCCATTTTAATTTCTCTAGCATGCTTTTCCTTAACGAATTAAACAATGTAAAACAAATGCTGATTAATAACGTATTTCCTAATCAATTGTTGGATTTCCACATTCGAGTTTTTCTGTCTAAGGTAGCTAACAGCAACGGCGAGAATAAAAAAAATAAACAATAACATTAATATTTTTTATAAAAATCAGATGAACAAAAATTATAAACAGGATGAGAGCAGAATTAAGAACATTATAAAAATAATGCATAACGTCAGTTGATAATAGCAAAAAAATTAGATTAATTAGATTAATTATTTATTACAAAAAATTTAAAACCTCTAACCTTTATAGTTAAAAATAATAATTCATCTCCTAGAACAAAATTAAATAGGGTAAATATTATTTACAAATTTAAATGCCCATTAAGGAATTTTATTCCTGATCAAAATATGTAAATAATTATATAGGCCACACTACAACATGTTTGACACGCAGACTCACTCTACACCTTTCTGAAAATAGCTCAATTAGATCTCATTTAAATATTCATGGAAACCTATCAGGCACTATTCGTAACATACTTGTTGACAACATTAATATAATAGCATCATCTACATGCAAAAAAGGCTAAAAATAATGGAAGCCTTATTAATAAAAACAAAAAACCCAACACTTAATAATATTAACTTTGAACATGGACACAATATCTTGACCATGTTTTGAAAAATGAAAACATTTTATAAAACATATATACAAGAAACTATTTCTTATTTAACAGTTAAAATATTTAATCCTTGAAAATGGCTAAATGTATAGCTGAAAGCGCTCAGATAAAAATAGCATTTGGACAGTTTTTATATAATTTATCATTCAAAAAGAAAAAAATTATTAGATCACATAAGAAATTGTATAAAAACTAAATAAAAGCACCTTGTCTGTCGTATTCAATGAAATGTGCATGAAAGAAGGATTGCTGCCAAAATGCACAAATATATATATATATGAAGAAATATAGTTTTAAAGTGTAGTTATGTATAGTTATGGGATAGAGTGCTCAATATCAGAGATAGAGCATATATAAATATAAATATAAAAGTGAACATTGATGTCAACACTCAGAGGTAACAGGCTGTTTCATGCTAGATCCAATTGTCAGGCCTGACAATTGCATCTAGCATGAAACAACCTGTTACCTATGAGTTTTGACTTCAATGTTCACTTTTATATATATATATATATATATATATATATATATATATATATATATATATAGTTAATGAAGTTATTTGTTAATCTGTATAGATAATTCCAAGGAAGATGTAATCCAGAGAGCTCAATGTAAAAACAGAGCGAATATTAATTATATTAAGCAACAGACAATTTTAAGGGCTCATAATTTATTTCCTTAGGATAGGGATTTTGGTCCTAATTCTTCAGATCTCCATTTTCATATATATATATATATATATATATATATATATATATATATATATATATATATATATACACACACACAATTCGCTTGAGGATGAAAGGGAACTAATGTCTTTAATTACCAAATTAAATTCGAAGCTTTTAGCTTCCATTTTTGAAACATGGTTAGAACTGTGTAGCGAAAAAAAACATTTTAAATCAGTTAATTTATAATATATATATAATGTATATACACACACAAGCACACATTTCATTCAAAACAACTGTCAAGGTACAGCAGTTAAGTTTTTATTTAATTTTTCTTGTTTTCTTTTTTCTTTTCTGGACATAAATCATGTAGAAATTGTCCAAATGTTTCATATGTCTGAGCGCTTATATTTATGACATATGTATGTATGTATCTAGAGTTATAGGAACATTTTGTTTTACAAACACGGTCAGTACATTTTGGCCATTTTCATAGTTGATGTTATTGAGGAAGCTTTATTAATAAAAAACAAAAATTCAACACTCAGTAACATCAACTATGAACATGACCATAATGTGCTGACCATGTTTGGAAAATAGAAACATTCCTATAATTCTAGATACGTACATAAAAAAAACCATACATTCAGTTAAAAGTAAAAAATAAAATCATCCTTGATAATGGCTAAAATATAGCCAAAAGTGGTTGGGATATACAGAACATTCGGACAATTTCTATGCATTTTTTTATCTAGAAAAGAAACAAATTATAAGAACACAAGAAAATTTAAATAAAAAACTTAATCACAGTACCTTGTCAGTTGTGTTTTTAATGAAACTTGTATAAAAAAGAGATTACTGCTCAAATACACAATTTCATATATATATATATATATATATATCCAAAATGAAATCAGTTGGAAAATTAACCAAGTGAGATGGCAGAATGTCATTTTCCTGTCTATTTTTAGAGCAAAACAAACAACAAACTAAAGTTCACCTTTCAGCCAAAAGGTCACTATAAACTTTTGGTAAATGTGAAATTCCCACTGATCTTTTAATTTCATTCAAGTGCAAAGGTTTTTAGGATCACAGATTTCAAAAGCACAATTTCCATGAACCAAGAATAGCTACAACAGAATAGAATTTAAGAAACAATAATTATGGCATCACTTAACCTGGCATTGGTAGATTTGCTTGACTCTTCCCAGCATTGGTAGAATTGCTTGACTCTTCCCAGCATTGGTAGAATTGCTTGACTCTTCCCAGATAGAATTGATAAACTAAAACTGAATTAAGCTTTACAAATGTATAAGAACACAAAAGAATATCAGCATATTTTATTTATAAGAAATGAGAGACAGAGAGAGTGAGAGAAAGAGAGATCTTTTTCCCTCTCCCTCCATGTGGAATATAGGGTCACAGCCTCATCACAATAGATGTAGCTGCTGTGTTTTTTTGTTATGGAATAGGGTTGTCATGATATAATTTAATTTATATTGGGCATCTCGAGGTGGTGTAATGGTTAGCAAACTTGTCTCGCTAGAACAGTTATGACTGAGTTGTGAGTTTGATCCTCACTGGATGCCCGATACATTCAGCCTTGTGTCACATCTAAGCTATGCTTGGAAAATCGCTATAATTTAATTTATAAAATATAAGATGCAATAACTAATAATGTGGAACAGCTATAACCAACACACATACTGCAATGAAAGTTTTGTGACAGAGAGAGAATATTCATTGTACCATAGATCTTTTTATTAGGCACAATTATCAACAATAACTAAGAAAAGAAATATGACAATTTTCCATCAGGGAAATTGCTTCTATAGTTAAAATGTGCCACTATCAATAATTTAAACCTTGCTCTGTCAATATGACCAAACTGGTAACTTCACCAGTGGTGGATCGACTATGAAAATAATGAAACTTAAGCTTCAGGCCCTGTAACCCCAGGGGTGCCCCTGAATTTCAACAAAATCACTTTTTTTTTTTTTTTTTAAAGTATTTCTGATTAAAATGATGGTATTTTAGTGATAGAATCATAAACTAGTGGGTTGAAGTAGCTAATAGAACATGTTTTAATAGTCATTTCATATGACCTCAAAATTCCTCTGTAATTGGTGAAAATTTCAAAATTTTCTTGAGGGGTTGCAGCACTCAAACCCCAAAGTATGGGTTCATTGAACTCACCTGAATCTATTCATAACCTACATTTTTGCTAGTTGAAAAAGGGCCTTCATATCTTTTTGGCATTCACACTTCAGTGCCCCCAAAATCTAGGTCCAGCGCTGGATATCTACTTTGGCTATAGGAGTGGTTTCTCTGCTGGGGAAAAAGGTATACAGGTTCCTGTTGGGGTGGGGGCATATTTTTCTTTAGTCAGACTTCTTGATTTAGGCCAGTTGTTATTAATTTCACTGTTTAAGACAATTGGGGGAAAAAAAATAAAAATAAATTTGAACACCTGTAACTACAAAAAAAGAAAATGTTTATCATAATAAGAAATAATTTTGATTAAGAAATTAATCTAAAAATTTCTCTCTCTCTCTCTCTATATATATATATATATATATATATATATATATATATATATATATATATATATATAGAGAGTGTGTATGTATATATATTTAGATAGTGTGTGTGTATATATATATATATATATATATATATATATATATATATATATATATATATATATATAAAAGATAAAAAAAGACAATAGAAAAACTTTATCAGCTGACGCATTTTGTTCAATGTGGACATTTTCAAGGCAAAAATAATGTGAATTTATTTTGCTTTTGCCTTGAAAAAGTCCACATTAGACAAAACATAACAGTTAATAATACAGTTTTCCTCTTGTCTTTTTTTACATGTTAACTCTAAGAAATTTTTCATATATATATATATATATATATATATATATAGATAGATAATTTTTATTTTAAAATGACACTCTCTATCTATGCATATATATACTGTACTGATGCGGCATTCATCCTGGGTGGATTGAGCCAGCTTCTTCCTGTTATGAGAAGAAGATTCTTGGGATAAATTACAGAAGTAGGGTACCCAGGCCTACTGGGATAACGTTCTTGCTTGCCTTGGGGTTCCCACAGACGCAGAGACAGGAACGACCAGAAGCCGCCGGTTACCGTTGCAGACGCTCCTTGGATTTTCACCAGAGCCCTTGTTAGCCGGCGTGTGTGTCAGACCTGTCCGCCTTGGGTGGCCCTACCAGGAACGAGTTCCGGGCAGCATAGCTCTGACACTACCGTTTACTTTCACGGTCAAATCATGTTGAAACACCGGTTCTCGTTCGATCACCGGGTTAAGCATCGTGAGAGCCAGGTCAGTACTTAGATGGGGACCGCTTTGGGAACACCTGGTACTGTAAGCCCCAAAGTCCAACCCTTTACCTCACAGTCGGTGGGGGGGTGTAAACAATATATATATATATATATATATATATATATATAGAGAGAGAGAGAAAGAGAGAGTAATTTTTAAATATATATATGAAAGTGGGTATTGAAGTCAATATATATAGTGTGTGTTGATGTATACACACACACACACATATATGAATGTCAGGGTCTCACATTTTTTCAACTTTACTCCTAGAAGCCATAGCCCCATATATCATTTGGATCATCAGATGGACTCTGTGAGCAAATTAAAAATATTCCAGGCCAGATCTGGACCCAGAATCCCTAAAGTTTGGATTCACAAATTTCCATTACTGTGATTGATTTTGGATATGACAATCTTGGCTTCTACTGATAAAAACAATTAAAGATATACTAATCTCTAACTTTCAATAGTTAATGTTTAAATGAAAAAATTACTGTTCTCAAATTACATTGTTTCAAAATAAAATTGTTCATGTTTTCAACTTCTAGAGGTTGTAGCCAAACATATCATACCATTTTGGAGTCAGGCCAACTCCATGAGCAAATCATAAACATTCTAAGCTGGATCCATAATCTTGAAATATTGGATACCAAAGTTTTCATTGTTTTTGTTGATTTCCCACTCCATGATTTTTTGTGATTAATTATTTTGTACAATAACAAATTGTATAGCTTGCAAATAAATTTGAGAATAATCAAAATTAATTGTGAAATCCAGTGAAAGTCCCCCTATAAAATAAAAATTATTGTTTGGACAGAAAGTAAGGACCTATGTGCATCAAATTGTTTTTAAATTAAGTGGCAGCAGAAAAATTAACGTTGATCTTTTAAAAGGTAAGCATAAATATTAAGGCAATACTTAAAATAGTGTGTCTGTATGTGTATATATATATATATATATATATATATATATATATATATATGGCACAGTCTAATAGGGGTGGCTAGCTATCCCTGTTGCTGATGCCCACTCAGCCACTTTGTTTAACACCAACAGCCCAACTGTGGTTTATACTGCAGCTATGTTGAGTGGACCTTAGTTACAGTTTCTGGGAAAGAGTATGTTATCTAGTGTGATCAGCAGTATGAATAAGGCCACCATGCTCAAATCATCAGTCACAATGACTTGTAACTTTGTGCTAGCACAACCAATGATGGGCTCCAAAAGGTTCCATCTACCCAGTTTCACTCACAAGGATTGGGTCAGCCTGTGGTATGTTTTTCAGGCACTTTCCAAAGATGCCACTTCACTTGCTAGGATCATCTCCCCCAGACTGATAACATCAAGAAATCACCTTCCAGACAAATCAACCCTGGTGAGATTCAAATCCAGGTCTCATGGTCAGAAAGCGAATCTTCTTCTAACCATTCAGCTGCATGCCTATATATATATATATATATATATATATATATATAAGTACACAGAGTGGCAATAAAGTCACTATACAGTTACTTATAATAAAAAGCAAAGCATTGAAGCAGGCGACTTGCCATTCCAACAGTATTAGTAATTAATTTACTATTGTTTACTATAGCATTTTATTGTTATTAACCAGAACCAATTTAATAATAGATTTCTGGACTGTTAATTAATTGCATTGTCTTAATTGTTATTCTAAGCAAGTGTATAGTGAATTTATTGCCACCCTGTATATCTTTTATATCTTGCATTGAGCCACTGTATTTATAACATCTTTGAATTTTGCTTTTATTATAGTGTGTGTATATATATATATATATATAAGTAATATACAGAAAATATTCATGAATATGAAAGGATTATAATAAAAATAAGCAGTCATAATGTTTGTAATTTATTCAATCAGAGATACCTAAAAGAGAATTTCCTGCCCAAATACAAAATATATATATATATATATATATATATATATATATATATATATATATATATATATATATATATATATAGCGTGTGTGGGAGTATACATATACAGATATATATAATATGTGTGTGTGTGTATATGTATATGTGTGTGTGTGTGTGTGTGTGTGTGTATATATATATATATATGTATGTATGTGTGTGTGTGTATGTATATATATGTATGTATGTATGTATATATATATATATATATATATATATATATATATATAATGTTATGTGAATGGGCACCTCGACGCGGTGTTAGCAAGCTTGTCTTGCTAGAATAATTACAACTGAGTAGTGAGTTCAATCCTGACTGGGTGCCCCTTACTTTCGGCCTTGTGCCACATCTGAGCTATGCTTGGAAAATCACTATATGTTATGGGGGTGTAGGTGTGTGTCAGTTTTTCTGCATAAATCTCTCATCTATCTGGTTTTGAATTTCTTTGGTAATAAATGACTTTTTTGTCCAAACTTTTTCTGACACCCCGCCCACACTCCAAAGTTTTTGTATGTCTCTTCTCTAATAAAAAGAACAAGAAGAAGAAGAATTTTCCCCCACCCCACCCCCTACCTCTGTGTCTATTCATAACAGTCACGGTCTGTTTGGTGGAGATGGAGTCAGTGCTTTGTCTGATTTGGAGACAATTATGAAAGACAAAAGGACAAAAGGCTCAGAAGAGCCGTTGGGTATCATTTGCTTCTAACTGACCCATGTCCACTTCTCCTTGGTCAGTAGAGGATGAAAAAAAAAAAAAAAAGAACACCTTAGCTGGGATAATTCTGTTCACTGAAGGAGTGCTTGGTTTTACATTACATTTGTTTTTATTTTAACAACGGCATAAGGGAGATGTGAGTGAGGTGTGACATGATTTATTCATTTTTCATAGCAGATGCTGGTAGGGTTTGTATCCAACTCATCACCAATTTTTATTTTTTTTATTTTTTGTTAGATGGAAAATAAAATGAAGCAGAATTTTCATTGTCTTCGGTTTCCCTTTTCACGGGGAAAATTTTAGCGGATACTTTTCTACAAACACATAAACGGAAGATATGATATATACAAATCTAGTATATTTATTTACTTTCGTCTACCAACCTGAATATGCGAGAAATCTCATTAAAGAAAATATGCGACCTCTGCTTTAATAGGATTTCATGAATATTCAGGCCAGTAGATGAAAATAAATAAATATACTGTTTAATAAATAAATGGATATATACAGGCCTATACATAAGACAGAGACTTTTATATGACATTTTTATTATATCTGCTCTATGGCGTCTTTGTCTCTTTATATAAATACATTTAGATTTTAAACTTACAATGAAAGACTTATATCATCCAACTTGGAAAAATATGAATATATATCTATCTTGCTTTGTAAATCATTCCCTCTTTTCAAATTTTTGTATTAAAAAAAAATAAGGGTGGCCAGTTGTAGTGGAGTAAAAAAAAGATGACGCCCTGTGAAATAGAAGACGTGTGGTTTAATACTGTAAACTTTTCATGCATAGAGCTCTCTTTTGAAGAGGAAAAAATGCACAAGGCCCACAAAACATTATTTGAAAAGTGAACGATTTTTTTCTTTTCTTTTTTTGTCCATATAATCATAGCCATAACTGTTATTACACACTTGAAATATTTCTTTTCATGTTAAGAAAGACAACACACACATACACACACTGACACCTACGTAAAAATTCAGATATAAATAAAATATCTGTAAAAAGACAATTTAATGTAATTACTCACTGTCGTTTATTAGGCATTAAATTACATCACTTAGTGTCCTCAATATTTTACCTTTACTTACAAGTTAGACTTGGGAATGTTTTTAGGCATTCTTAAATTTAAAACATTTGAAAACCTAACAATATTTTGAGTTTCTGTTTATAAATCCATGTTGCAAAATAATATCCTAACAATTGCCTTGATAAAGTCTATCAGAGGATAAAACACATTGGTAAAGAAAATTTTTCCTTTTGTCTTCATGTATATATATATATATATATACACACACACACATACACATTCAAGTACAGGGTTGGTAAAGATGGAATAAAATTCCTATAACCAAAAACACTATTCTTGAAAGAGTGCTCAATACTGAGTACAGCTAATAATCTTTATTCAAAATTATAACATATGCATGTTATAAGATCACTACAAAAATTGCAATTTTGTTTCAACACTTTTGGCGCCTTTATCAAGTGATGGTGTTGATTGCAAAATGAAGAAACTCTTAAAAGCCTTTATTTTGCAATCAACACAATCACTTGATTGTACATCAATAGTGTTGAAACAAAATTGCAATTTTTGTAGTGATGTTATAACATGCATGTTATAATTTTTTGATATATATATATATATATATATATATATATATATATATATATAAAAAATATACTTTAGACATATGCTATATCCATGAGTGCTCAATATCATGGATAGAATGTATATAAATATAAAAGTGGACATTGAAGTGACAGTTTGTTTCATGCTTAAACATAATCATCAGGCCATGACAATTGTGTTGAAGCATGAAGGTCATAATTAGCAGAGGAGATAGTTGGATATTTGCCTCTAATCTAAGTGATCAGTGTTCAAGCCAATGTTTGGTTTGGTTTATGGCATATCAATGTCAATGGGTTATTTAATGCAACAAAATTTTTATTGCTGGTAATAATTTTTTTTCTCAAAAATGTATTACTGGTAATTATTATTAATTTTTTTTTTTTTTTAATGTATTGCTAGCAATATTTTTTTTCTCAAAAATATATTGCTGGTAATAACTTTTTTCTCTCAAAAATGTATTGCTCATAAGAATTTTTTTAAAAAATGTATTGCTGGTAATAATTTTTTTCTGAAAAATTTATTGCTGGTAATAATGTTTTTTTCTCAAAAATGTGTTGCTGGTAAAACAAATTATTACCAGCAATAAATTTTTCCAAAAATTTATTGCTGGTAATAATTTTTTTTTTCAAAATGCTTTGCTGGTATTTTTACTATAAAACATTTTTACAATTTCATAGAGAATTGCCATTAGTTTGGGGGTTAACCATTTACCCATAGCTGGGACCTTAACAGGTTACTACACCAGGTCAGGGTGAAACTAGGAACAACAGCAATTAAGAGGTGGTTCCATGCTCCTCAAAACCTGCTGATCAGAGGTCTTGCTGTTGGATGTATTCTGTTGTCATACCTCAAGCCAATGCAAAACCAGGGATCTTGAATATTGTTTTCAAGGTAAGACTACTTGGTAGTCTAGATAGTTATGTATGTATCAACAGCATCTGATGATTTGTGATTAAACCCATGTTCAAAAGTGGGACATTCAGGTTTTAATAAATCCTCTGTTGACTTATCGATTTATCCACTGAGAAGAAAGTCTTTGAGAGTTCAACCTCAAGGAAAAATCCAGTCAAAAACCTTAAGGCAGTTTGTGGCTGTATTCAGCAAAATCCTGGCAATTCTTGTGACCATGCTGGAGTTGTATGCATTGGTACTTGTGAGCTTGAACCCCCGAGAGGATGTTCCCACAGTTTTTACCTCTCCTTCAGAAGAGGGTTATTGTTATTGGCTAGCACCTGAGGTGACTCTGAATGGCTAAAAAGACTAGCAATTTTTGTCCACATATACATTGGCTACCAACCTGCTTTAAACTCAACTTTGTCACATTTTGCTTGAGTGAGGTGTGGTTAAATCCCTGGATTTTTACTGGATCATTTCAGTGATGTGGAGAAAGGGAGTTGACTGCAGGGTAAAACAGTCTGTGTCCACCCCCTAACCCTAACTTGTACACTGGGGAGACCACTAGCAGGCAGATGTGCAAGAGATACTGTATCTGAAACATCATCCAGAACAAAAATCTATAGTCTATTTTTCTTTTGATAATTTCACCCCAAGTAAAGCAATAAAGCCATTAAGATACAAGGAGTTACTGAGAGTGAAAGAGTCAATAAGTGACAATAAAAGAACAAGATTGACACAAACACAAGATGACAATTGACATTGCTTTTGAAGTTTTGAAGATCAAAGTTGACTGGGAAGTAAAAAGCCAGAAGAGAGTTCCACAAGTGAGAGGTGCCAGAGAAGAAACTGTTAGCATAGAATGTATGTTACCTCTAGCAATTTCAACTGTAAATTGATGAGACCTAACTGCCAATCTAGTACTGTGCTTAAATTGGTAAAGTTGAGGTACCAAAGAAGAAAGCTCAACAGAACAATTACAATGAAAATATTTATAGAAAAAGAATAGTGAAGCCACATTACAGCGGTGGTAAGTGACTGATTCTAAGTTGCCAGATTTTAATCATTTAATTCCAAGTATAGTAACAAAGCCACTAACTCACAAAGGGTTACTGAGAGCAAAGGAAAAAGAGGAAACATTAGTGAGGAGAAAAGACAATAAAATGAGCAGGATTCAAGGAGATAGAAGATGATGATTGACATTGCATTTAAATTTTTGAGGATCAGAGTTGAAAGGAAAGCAAGAAGCTGGAAGAGACTTCCACAGGTGAGGAGTGCAGCTATTAGGATACAACTTACAGTTAAATTTAAAAATTTCAACAATAAAATAATGAGACCTAACAATGCAGTATTAGATTGGCAGGTAGGTCTCATCATTCTTAACAACAGAATGAAAATAACTTTTTAAAATCAGCTGTCAATTTGACTTTATCAAAACTATTAGACTTATCATTAAGACAAGATTAAATTGTCCAAGATTGACATATGCCAAGGAATACATGAGCATTGGTTCCAGGTGTTTGTCTTTTGGACGGCATCAAATAATCAGTTGACTGCCATCAGTAAGAAGGAAGAATTTAATTTGCTTTTCAGGAGCTCACTGCTTTTCAATAAACAGAAAAAAACATGTCAGGGTTAAACTTCTTGTTTTTCAGTGTGATTACTCCAATAATAGCAGGCTTGTTTGACTCACTAGAACACAACTCGGCCACCCTGACCCCTGCATGTTTGTATGGTACACTAATGAGTAGATGTAGATATTTAGTAGGTGTCTATGCCGAGCAAATGAAGCATTATCTGTCGGCAGGCTGTGGTGAATGGGTTTAAACTGAACATTATGATGGCCTCTCTGTTCTTCTTTTCAATAGCTTTGCTACCTTGAGCAAGCGAAACATGTGTACACTGTGGACAATTTGATTGACGGTGCTGAGTTGATGCTTCACTAATGCAGTTGAAGTGAAGTGATGGGTGTTTTTCTTTGTGTTTTATTCAGGGCTTACATTTTTCCTTTTTTTGACTATGTGTATAATATATATATAAAGACATGTTTCATTGAATAATTTAGACAACTTTTGTCCACTTATTTTCTATAGGATCCTCTCATTCATATTCGGGGACAAGCTTCTTAGTATCCTTATTAAAGGAAGAGAGAAAATTGACGTGATGATACATATTCATTTATTTGAAGTACTTTCAACAATGACACGATGTCATCATCAGAGATTTATTTTTTTTCTGAGACAAAACTGTTGTGTTCATCTGAAAGTTAAATTTTTTATCTGTGTTTTTAAAAAAAGAAAAAAACTATTAGTTAAAACCTAGATATTTTAAACTATCTACTGTAAACATTTAAAAAAATAAGTGCAGTTCTCATAATTAATTTTGTTAAGGGTTGGTTTAAATTTTTTAATATAGATAACTTCGAGAATTTTTAGTTTGTTTATTATTTTCATGAAAAAATATAGATATAATTTCAACAAGAATTTTCCTAAATTCCAAATGTAGACAGGCACACTGTTGTCATTGACGTATCAGCCGGCATTTAACCTAACTCCTGCAGAGGGCTCTTGAGTGTGCCTTCATCACCATAGGTAGGGAGGAGTAGATGCGATAGGCAATAATAAACTACAGAAGAACCCAAAATTGATCGCTACATTTAAGCATTGCATTAATATTTAAGCTTACCTTTAAAAGTTCAACAATAATTCTTCTGTCACCACTTAATTTAAAGACAATTTGATGTACGTAGGTCCTTATTTTCCATACAAACAATGATTTTATTTCATGGATGACTTTCGCTGGAATTCTCAATTAATTTCAATTATTCCCAAATTTATTTCAAGATTATAAAAACTGTTATCGTATAAAAAAATTTGTTGCAAAAACTCATGTAAAAA
Organism: Acanthosepion pharaonis; assembly: GCA_903632075.3. Classification (NCBI taxonomy): domain Eukaryota; kingdom Metazoa; phylum Mollusca; class Cephalopoda; order Sepiida; family Sepiidae; genus Acanthosepion; species Acanthosepion pharaonis. The sequence goes on along the minus strand of CAHIKZ030000011.1, from coordinate 743,280 downwards.
TATCGCCAAAAACAATTGCGGCAGTGAAAACTTGGAAGTCCAAAATTTCAAGATTTTGGCCCAGATCCATCCAAGAATGTTTTTAATTTGTTCATGGCGTTGACCTGATTCCAAAATGGTATGATATGTTGGGCTACAACCTCTAGAAGTAAATTTTAGAAAGTGTGACACAGTGCTACATTGACATTCGCATTTATTATATAGATATATGTGTGTATATAGAATGTTCTTTATAGAATGCAAGTGAGACTATCATTCTATCTATATATATATATATATATATATATATATATATATATATATATATATATACACCTATATATATATACACCTACACACACACTGCAAGAGCCAATTGTACACATGAAACTTATGCATGTTTAGATAAAGACCAGTGAAAGTTCACTCTTTTATATTTTTTTTTTTATTTTTTTCCTTTGTTTAGACTATCTTCTGTGTTCTATATATTTAATATGAATTTATTTATTTCAAATAAAAGAAGGTAAACCTTCTATTATTTAAAATAAATAAATGTATAATTTATCAAATTAAAATAAAATAGACTGAAATAGATATAAACAGATTCAGCTATATAGACAGATATGAATAGAATTAGATATATAGATATTGAAGTAACTTAGATATTAAAGAGGCTGATATAGATAAATAACGAAGAGACAGAGGTAGATAGATAATGAAGAGACAGAGGTAGATAGATAATGAAGAGACAGAGGTAGATAGATAAATAAATTGATAGATATGAACAGACTGAGATAGATAGATAGATAGATATGAACAGACTGAGATAGATAGATAGATAGATATGAACAGACTGAGATAGATAGATAGATAGATATGAACAGACTGAGATAGATAGATATGAACAGACTGAGATAGATAGATAGATAGATATGAACAGACTGAGATAGATAGATAGATAGATAGATATGAACAGACTGAGATAGATAGATAGATAGATAGATAGATATGAACAGACTGAGATAGATAGATAGATAGATAGATATGAACAGACTGAGATAGATAGATAGATATGAACAGACCAAGATAGATAGATAGATAGATATGAACAGACCAAGATAGATAGATAGATAGATATGAACAGACCAAGATAGATAGATATGAACAGACCGAGATAGATAGATAGATATGAACAGACCGAGATATCTATGAACAGAGATAGATAGATAGACAGATAGCTAGATAGATAGATATGAACAGACTGAAATAGTTTTGGTTTTGAACAAAACAATGCCAATTTCAGTTACCATTTTTGTAAGGTATGTTTTTTGTTTATAAGTTTTTATTTTTATTTTATTTTCATTACAGGAAAATAAAGGCCATTCTTTTGAGGAATGTGAATAACTTTTTGAAAATTCAGTTTCAAAAGCTTGGAAATTTCTGCAGTGAAAATCTTTGACATTAAATTGCAAATTGTTGCCTTTGTTGAGGAGTTGAAAAAAGACAAGTTCAGAATTCTTTGATAAATATTATCTTCTGACATTATAATTTATTAACTTATGATAACCAATAAGTCTGTGAGAATCTTGTTCTTGTTCTTGCAAAGGAACACTGTGTTTTTATTTTGCTACCTAAAGTTTGCATCTGCAAAGTAGTCAATAGAATAGTCAAGAGGAGGTGCTGAAAATTCTAAACCTAACCCACTCCCAAAGTTTGTATTATGATGATTAGGCAACCAATATACTGATGTCCTGGGTAAGATGTTAAACGACATCCACATCCTGGGTAAGACGTAAACTACATTCAGCGGCAAGGCCTCTGATCAGGAGGTTTTGAAGAGCGTGGAACCACCTCTTAATTACTGATGTTCCCAGGTCCACCCTGACCCGGGGTGGTGAAAACTATTTCACTCTGTTTATAGCTATCTATCTAAGTTTGTTCATAGATCTCTCAGTCTGTGCATATCTATCTATCTCGGTCTGTATTTGAGCTTAGAAACTTTAACAAAATATTGTAATAACAATCATAAATATGAATGCTGGTCATTATTTTAAGAAGTAAGGGGTTACAAATGAAAACATTTGAAACCGACGTTTTTTCCATTTCATTGAAACAGCTGTTAAGCATTTTTATCTTCCCTTCTTTCTTTCATTCATTTTCTCACTGAAACCAAGTAGCATGTGTCTTGTATTTCTATCCAATCAAAACGAAATAGTCTATTATTTATGAGGTATTGGGAGGAGATGTTATACACTTCTATTTTCTCTTCTTTCTTTCATTCATTTCCTCACTGAAACCAAGTAGCATGTGTCTTGTATTTCTATGCAATCAAAACGAAATAGTCTATTATTTATGAGGTATTGGGAGGAGATGTTATACACTTCTATTTTCTCTTCTTTCTTTCATTCATTTCCTCACTGAAACCAAGTAGCATCTCTGATATGTGTTTTGCTTTTAATCGGAATCAAAAAGGAATAGTTCATTATTTATGAGGTATTGCCTGGAGACGTTAAACACTTCAGTCTTTCCTTCTTTCTTTCACTGAAACCAAGTATTGTTTTTTTCCCCTCTTTCCACGCGATCAAAAATAGTCCATTATTCATAAGGTATTGGCAGGGCGTAATGGTCGTGTTAACTAATGAAGGGAAGAACAAGCACAATTATAATAGGATAAGAAAAAGAACAGAGCAAAATAATACAATGAATTGACAATATAATGCAAGGTAAAGTAAAGCAATCATATATATATATATATATATATATATATAGCGGGTCAATTTACACGCATGTATCACCCTTACACTTCCTGACTTTCAATATGTTTTTTCTTTTACATGCATACTTGTGTTTTCTCTTTTTACTCATTTTCTTTTAAGCGAGAAGTCACAGGGAAGCTACATTACGGCAGTGAGAAAGTAACTGCAGCATTGATATCAGGTCAGGACCAATAATATTGCAAATTCTTCTTTGGATTTGCAGGTTTTTGTTCAATAGACATGCTACAACTGCATTTAAATCCATTGAAAACTTGAGGCAATTCTCAGGATAGCCACATTACAAGTGATTGCAGTCCAATCTTATTTTCAATTCAGCTATCAGAGATCAAAATGTTCCAGTCACGTTTACTATTGTTTTTTTCTGCCAAACATTGCAGGTACAAGTCATGTAAATCGACCTTTTCATCCAACTTAAAAAGTAGATCAAAACAATTTAATCCCATTTATTATTTGTGTTTCTATCAAGTTCTATAGTTTAACCTACTTTTTAATCCAAACAACATTATTTTCAAAACATTTTATTCTCCTTTACTATTTAGTTGTGGTTGTGGGTAACCTGATCATAAATTCTTTAATTATAGATTTTAAGTATGAACAACTTTCAAAACGTCAGATTACCCACAAACACAACCGGTGTAACCTAAATTCTTTCACTCCCACACAAAACATCCCCCAATCAACATATAGACACTACCAAAAGACAGAAATAAAAATGCACATGTGACACAAACAGGTGCATATGCACGCACATTATCAATCAAATCCCACATAGACCAACTTGAATTATGATACACAAGCATACAAGAAATATACACACAAATGCTACCAGACAAGACAAATCCACATGAAGCCTACTTAACCAATAAAAAACAAACAACACAAAACAAAAATAAAAAAAATACCAGGACTTTCTCTTCCATATTTCATTTCTGATGAAATCCCAGCCTGGTTGCATACAAGTTGGGAAAAAGACAGCATAAGTAGGATGCAGTTATAAAGCACAGTCTAAATGATAGCATTTGCAAATAAAACAAAGTACAGATAACTCTGTAAAAAGTCAGATATCAATTTGAGACAGTATTTATATTCTGAACAGGTCCACCAGGTCTGCATTGATAAGAAAAATCAATATTTTTCTATTCTGGCAAATGTAATGGCATAAGGATAGTCTAATGAATGCTAATCTACAAAAATTATCCCCCCACTCAACCAAATTCTTTCATGTTTTTTTATGAGCAGACCAGTGAATTTAAGTAGTGCCATAATTATCATGAAACTGATATAAACAACCCATCATTGACAGTTGTCTGTTTTAGCATTTCAAAGATTTTGATTCAGATCAACTTGTCCTCGTCTAAATTGTAGATAATACATTCTATCTATTTTTCTTTTTTTTTCGTTTACTCACTTTCCTCTTCGTCTCATGACTGTCCCCAAACGTTCTGGGTTACTCTACATCTGCCATTTTCTACTGCCTCCTGCCACTGCATCGAATCAATCAACCATACTAATTCAGGAATACAATATACGCAGTGTGTATGCAACCAAGTGTTGGCAGATGCTTTTTATGACCAACCCGCACCTGCCCCCTTATCATCTTCCAGTTGGGTCACACTTTCCTCTGCTGTCACTGGAATGAACAAATCAATGGGCCTAGAAGACAGTTCAGCTCAGTTTGTGTATAAAGATGGGCGGTAGGGTAGTTATGCGAGGCTAACCTGCTCTTGCCCCCACTCACTTCACCTAATAAAAAGGCGTGCCATTGTGTAATTTGTGTTATGGGAAATTTTTTTTTAATATTAAAATATTTTTCTGGGACAAAAGATTTTTTTTTGTTTTGTTTTTGGAGAAAAGTTATTTCAAGAATTTCTGTCCCAGTTTTGATCAATTTTTGCCTTGATGTGATACAAACAGGAATAGGTTCATTTGTTCAGGCTCTCTATTCAGAAAAGTCACAAAACAACAGTTTCCAATTCTTTGTCAATAAAATGAGAGCTGCTAGATTTGACATTAGCTAAATGTTACTGAGACAATGCATGCTTAAAAGCATTTTGAATGCACCCATAATATACGCTGATGGATAAATAAAACACAAGGCTCGAGAGCCACTCTTGGTAGATGGTTACTGAATGAAGTGTGAGATATGAATGTAAGAGAAAGTGGTAGGAAGTGAAAATCATGAGTGTAACAAAGATTGATAACGATTGACCCTTGACTTGAAGATGTTAAGATTGTGGTCTTTAGGGAAGCATCCACATGAGAGTCAGCTCCCTCACCACTAAAAAAAACCAAGCTGTCCATTATTTACTTTCTATTATCTTCATCTTTGTTGTTGTTATCACACATGGCATGTTGTTGGGAATTTTGTTTATTTCTGTTTAACTAACGACATGGCATACATGATATTAACATTAACGATGGGGATATTATTCTGAATGTAAATAACTTCTCATTCCAGAAATTCAGACAGAAAAGTAACAGTTCTTGATAGGGGTGGAAGCTGTCTGTGGAGATCTTTCTCCTTACTATTGGAATAGAGATGAAATGAGGGCGATTCAACTCTGTGGATGTAGCATGGCGTGCCCTAGCTGTAAGAGGTCTAAACTGGTGAAATTAAAGAATGGAGTGTTCATCTGAATATTTGCCATGGAAATAGCAGCAAAGTAGTTATGTTCTTGCTATGTTGTTTTAAATTACATGATGGATTTTTATTTATTAATCTGACACAAGGGAGATATGGTGGAGTAATGGATAGTGGCTCAGATTGAGGAATCTGAGAGCTGAGTTTGAATTCCAGTTGGATCCATTACATTCACTTATATGCTAATACCCTTGGGAAAGGTATGAATCCTCTTCTTCTTCCTCCAGCTATGGGTAAATAGCAGAACAGACCAGGTTCTATAGCTTTGGATGGCAACCAGTCTAGGAGAAAGTAATTCTGAATTCAAAACTATATGTAGCCCTGGTGTTGCACTTACTATACAGCTAAGTTTATTACGTAAACATTATTTTTTACTGGGTACTCATATTTGAATAGACACTCCGTTTATCTATTAAACAGTATATTTATTTATTTTCATCCACTGGCCTGAGTATTCAAGAAGTCTTATTAAGGAAAAATATGTCTTCTCCAATGTCGGCACACTCTGTGGCCGAGAGATCTAAAGCATGTTGGATCTAACAAGTTCCTCCTGCCAAAGGAGATACAAGTTTGAGCCCTGCCAGAGAGCACATATTTTTCTTAATATTTTTCATATAAATATTGTGTTCAATAAATAAATGAAGCGTCTACTCAAATATGGGTATCCACTAAAAATAATGTTTTTTAAGTAATAAAATCTGTTGGATGTTTTAAATTAAAAACTTTTAAATTTAAACATTTTAAAATTTAAATTTTTTAATCAGTAAGAAGATTCCCATTGGTAAGAAGGAAATTTCACTCAGCTTCTTCCCAAGAAACTTTACTTTTTGGAACAGACTCCTATTGGTCATTACATGAACAGGTTCCAGAATAAGTGGGATATCAATAGTACTCAGGCTCCATATTAATACACTGTATATGACATGTTCGTCAACAAAAATTAAAAATTGCTTTTTTCTATATTTTTTACATATTAATCTCCTTGTAGTATTAGTAACATCTTGTACAGATGTATTGGTATTTGGTTAGTATTTTGCATTGATAGGTTATTGTTATTGACATTCTATATAAAGAATCTTTAGTCAACAGTTGCATATTAATTTACCAAGTAATTCTATACATTTAAATTATTTATTGGTTTCTTAAAGAAGCTATTTATTTATCAACCATAATTTTTTTATACAGGAAACTCACAAAGCATATAACTTGTTTAGCATTTTGTTAAATTACCACTCTACCTCATTTTTTCTTAGGGAATGACATTGTCTGGTGTGTAAAATATGTATCCATTAACATCCACTCCTGTTTAATGTCTGTACTGCCATTAACTGCCAATCTATGGGTCAAGACCCATTTATGGAAAATAATTTCTTAATTTTTGCTTCTTCGCTTAGTTTAAATTTAACATAGGTCATATTCGATTGTTTGATCTGAGTAAAGCCCACAAACCTTATAAACTCCCCACTTTTTTTTTCCGTAAAAGGGGGCTGTATTTTGCTTTTAAATCCAAATAAATTGTTCACTCGCCAGTAATTTACAATCACCTGATGAGACACATTGATATTGATCAAAATATGACTGCAATTACGTAGCGATTTTGACATGTTTTCAATCCTAAAATATATATATATATATATATATATATATATATATATATATATATAGTCATCCACAGAAAGACTGTTTCGCTGTATTGCAGCTCATCACTGTGGCTAGACATGTGATTGCTTCAAGCTGGGATTGAAATCTGACTGATTTGACATCAGTTGGAGACTCTTACCTTTAGGCCATTAGAGAAAAAGAATTTTTAACACCTTATATAGGAGGTATATAGGCAGAGTGCTCAATTCATAACAAAGAACTTTTCGTGTTAATTAACAGTAGCCGACAAATTCCCTTTCTTCCAAAGCGTGCAACCTTCAAGAGAGAGCATATATAGTCATCCACAGGCAGACTGTTTCACTGTATCACAGCTCATCAGTGTGGCTAGATTTATTGTGGCATTCTTCAGTTTCAAGAGACCTTTGAACTGTACCCAAAGAGTTATGCCTGAACTGCTGATTGCAGCACAACATTTGTTATGGCTGTACAGGCCTACACAGGAGTGACAGTCTCAGTTGCAATGATTGCATGTGAAGACACTCTTCCTTGATGTTATGTTGTTTCCTTTCTGCTCTTTCCTTTCTGCTGAGCATGCTTCTCCCCAGTGGCAAGCCTTTGTTTCTCCTCACCTCACTCCAGCCCTCAGTGTAAATTGTGCCTCCAGTATGAACAATCATTAGCAATGTCTTCCTACCTCTTGATGTCTATTGCCCTCATGCCCCTTTTGCAGATGTGCATGAAGTGAAGATGAGGTCATGCCCGTGTTGGTGGCCAGTTCCCCGTACAGAAGGACCTTTGGAATCTGGCATACTTTGTACATGTTCAAGCCAAAACTTTTTCAGATTAGTGATTTTATTGATGAGATCATATACAGTGCAACTTCAGTTCTCAAATGTCTCACATGTCGAACAAATCAGTTTTTGAACAGAATATTCAAGATGAAAATGCCTCAGTTATCAAACTAAATTTTGGTTCTCAAACAACATTGCAGAACCAAGCTGAACCAAGTTAACCTGAATGGAATCACTTCTTAGTCGACCGCCATGTTGTATATATTCATATGTTGTGCTGTGCTTTTCTTTTCCAATTTTATTGTACTGTGCTTTTTTTTCTTTTCATTATTCCTCAGTCATGGCTCCGAAGAAAGTTAGCAGTGATACTGGTGAAAAAGAAAATTTAAGAGAAAAACAATTTCAGTTTCATATGGCAAAATCAACGATATATATACTATTCTTATAAATAGAGACGATCATGCCTTTCTTTCCCCCTTTCCAAACAATAACATCTCTTTCCTTCCCCTTCTACCATCAACTTTCCTACTTACAGGTACGGTGAAAATTGAAATGTCCATCTATATTTTATCTATTTAGTATTGGGTTTATTTATTTTCTTAGATTTAATGATTTTCATTAGTTTTGTGTATAAACTTGTTTCCAAAATACGGTTGTTAAAGTTTAAATAAGCAATCATCTTCAGATCAGGAACGGATTAATCCATTTTACATTGATTCCAATTCGAAAAATAGTTTTGGTTTATGAATGGGCTTCAGGAGCGAATTAAATTTATGAACTGAGGTTCCACTGTATATATTTTCTGCACATGAGCACATCTCTTGCATCAGATGTCTTTTTCCTCATTTTGTCATTCAATTACCCGCCATTAGTTTGATATATATATATATATATATATATATATATATATATATATATATATATATATATATTCAAATCTTGACTTCATTAATTACTATCAACCAGTGTTTGCATGTGGTTTTGGGACACTTGCCCAAATCAGGGATCTTACATTCTTGCCTGCAATGTCTGAGAAAGACTGCCTCAGAGGTGGGTGTTTATATATCCATCATGTACCACTTTCTCATGTGTATATCTCTAGTACACCTGGGCTGACAGGTGTTCGCCTGTTGTTGTTGCCACTGGCATCAGGTGAATCGCAAATCTTTATTCCGCATCTGGGAGATCATCTTGTCAACCCTGCATCTGGTTTCTCTGACTTCGCACTGAGTGCAAAGTCTATTCTGCATGATCTGAGGTGAGACACACATATGCATCAACAGTCATTCAGGTCTCCACAGGCAGTAACTCTTCCAAATTGTGTATATTTATATTTACCTGACTTTCCCACTAAGGCAGATTTTGACACAGGGGCGATTTTATGTGGGAAACCCATACATATGCATATGGGCCAAGTACAAAAAATTACCCAGTCCCTGTGATCCCTGTAACACTAGCATCAATATTGTACCGACACCACCTTAGTGCAATGAGGGAGGTACTGCTGCAGGGTTTGAATCTCTTGGTCTAGGTGCCTTCTCCCATCTAAGGAGAGCAGTTCCACTTCTGGCCAAAAGCAAACACCTGTTCCAGGCAGTAAGGTCTTAGGGTTAAGAGCTGGACTATTTTTCACCTCTGTTCTCATATGTGTGAGACTCCCATTTTAAACTCAGCCTTGTGGATGATGGATTATTTCCCACCCTACAACCTCTTTCCCACAGACAAAATGTTCTGTCAAGGTATAGTCCTTCATTTCACCTGTTCTGACCTTGACAGCTAGGAACCCCGCCTCACCACTGGGATGAATCGTCCCCCATTCTCTTCGAGTTTCATTCTGAGAACTTCTTACAAAGAACTGCTATTCTTTGGAACAAACTCCCAAGAGGATGCTTCCCTGGCCACTACAATCTTAACCTCTTTAAGTTTGACATTATCTTTCCTACATATCCTCATAAACTTCACTTTTTTCTGTTGCTGCTCATACAGCAACCTCATTTAGTAACTCTCTACCTTGAAGGTCTCTTGAGCCTTCTGTTCCAATGGGTACACAGCTGAAACCCATCTAGTGTAATCTCCATTTTATGTAAGAATTCTATGTTCCCTATCTTATTAAAACATTGTGTAAAGAGAAGCAGTTACATGTATGGCTGACCTCAGGTGTTGAATATCCTGGCATTAGCTCTGTTTTGTCCTTTCAGAAGTTCCTTAACCTAGAGTCATAAAGGCACCACATGTACTGCAGCTATAACAATAGTGGTGTGTCCTGGGAAGGTTTTTGTAACAACATCAACTAGTTATAATCTGACCTTACTATAAGTTATGTACACTCATGATTAAATTTAATTTTTTTTATAAACACAAAAAGAGATTAACAACACTAACTGATAATAAAACCACTATAAATGTTATAAAATTTATAATGCTTATATTATTAGTTAGTGTTGTTAGCAAAGTGGGCTCTTACACATAAATTTTAAATTACAGTACAGTGTAACCCGGATATAAGAGAGATTTTCTCTGGTCCCAAATTAGAGCCTGTATTAATGTATATAAAATAGACCAAACCCGGATATAAGAGACTTCTTCTCCGGTCCCGACAACTCTCTTATATCCGGGTTACACTGTAGTGTACATTATAAATTTTTTATAACAATATACTGTAATTTTAAAGGTTATGTGATGGATGGAAGAGCCCACTTTGCTTTGCTATTTAACCCATATATGGAGGAAGATGACTTCTTGCCTTTTCCAAGGACGTTAATGCAAAGTAAATGATACAAAATCGAGCGGGAATTGAACTTGGCTCGGTGACTCCATTTTCCATGCAGTAACAATTCAGCTGTAGTTTTGTCACAATTTTATTTTTAAATACAGCCCGAGGTAAAGGATAGTCAAACAAAATGACAAAGAAATGCTCATCTTAGGGAAAGCAAAGATCGAAGTCTGAGATCTTCTTACAGTTTAACAAAAGAAAACACGTTAGAAATAAAAACAAAAAATAAATAAATTATATAAATATTTGTGGAGAAACTAGAAAAGTTTGTTTGTTTTTTTTTTTTTACCTACCTTTTTTTCAATTTCTGATTTTGCATTTTTACCTGTTCACCTGCAAGAAGGATTACAAGACTCGGAATTTTATACATTGAACTTTTTTTTTTATTTTATTTTTTTGTGGGGATTCAAAAATGTTTTTTGTTTGTAGTTGACATCTTTGCATTTCATTGTCCATGCAATATGCATTTTTAATTTTTTTTTTTCCATTTACAAAAGCAAATCAAATTCTAGGTTTATTTTTCTTTCTTTTGTTAGACTAAAAAAAAAAACTTACAACAAAATTCTTTGATTAATTTTTTTTTGTTTTGTTTTGTTACCATCTGAAGTACTCGTTTGGCTAGTGAAGTAGAACCTGGGTGGGGTCGAGATGTTGTGGGGTGGAGAAGAAAAAGTAGATTGTTTATCTCGTCGTCTTCGCTATATAGTGTAAGCAAATCTGGGTATATGGTATATTTGTAAGCCTTTTAAACACATGCATATTGTGAAAAAAATATATACGTGAACAGTGTTTAATTTTGCTTACTTTCTTTTTTTTTTCTTTTCTTTCCCTTTCTCTCTCACACACGAGGACAGTCAGTCATCGTATAATTCAAGGGTATATAGATAGATGTTTTTTTTTTTTTTTTGCATTTCACATATGTATAGAAAAAAAGAAAACAAAAATGCTTACATATAAACAATCCCCACACACGTTATTATTAGTTTGAGAATGAAATGTTGGCCTATTAAACGACATATATAACTTTTATAAACAGAAAAAGGTTAGGTAAAAAAAAATATTAAGAGACACTTTTTCTTCTGACTACACACGTTGAAAACGTACCTCCTTTCAAAGTTTAGGACTCTTGGATCGGATAAATAATCATGTTTCGCAGGAAATCTAAGAAAAACAAAGCAAAAAACACAGGTAAGTCCAGTTTATATTATCTTTACTTTCACGGCTACCTGCAAAAGAAGAGAGTAGAAAGTTGACACAGTTTGTTACAAACAACTTTTTAAAAAAAATGAATCAGATTTTTGCTTTCTTTGTTGAATCTATTTCACTGGCTTAATTATCGATTTAACTTTTTTTTAGTTGATTTTTACATAACGAAATGTTTATTTTCCGAACTTTTTCGTGGATAAATTTCGACTTTTTATTTCATTTTTTTTTTTTAATCTAGATTAAGATCATATATATTTTCATTGGTAGTTAAGTAAACTAACACCTGTTCCGATAGTAAGTAAAAAAAAAAAAAAAAAAAATAGTAAGAACGAAATAAAAGTAAAACTTTCTCTCTACTAGTGTTATAGTGAAACTCGTTTTATTTATACACTTTTTTTCTTTTTTTTTTAATTTGTTTTTGTCTGTCGCCACTGGTTTTTATTATTGGGTCAGTTTCATTATTTATAAAGTCGTATTATTATTCAGATTCTGAGTCATTGCATATGGATCAAAAAAAATAAATAAATGCTTTGTTTTTTCTTTTTCTTTAAGACCGAAAATTGACTTTCATTTTTTATTTGATATTATTATAATTAACTTTTTAAATTTACCTGTCTAGCGCGATAGACTTCACTTTCTTTGTTTGTTAAATTTTTATTTATTTAATATTTATTTATATAACTCAACTTATTCGTACAGAAGTGAAATCCAAGTCCACAGACAGATTCAAGTGTTAAAAAAAAACACAGTGAGCAATTTGTTAATTTACACTTTTTTTTAAATGTAATTTGAAAAGTTTTTAAAATTACTACTGAATCGATTTAAGTTTAATTCATTTCAACAAAAATAGGTACCTCCACTTTTTCGCAAAAAAAAAAATAAAACCGCATATGATGAAAAAAGGCCCAACAAAACTCAATAAAAAGAAAGTTTTGTCATCAAAATGTTTAGTTTATGATATCATTAAGTCTTACTCTTAATAATAGAAGAAAAACCAACGTATTTTTTCATTATTTTTTATTATAAAAAGTTTGCTGTTTGTTGGGGCTCTGTTCTTAAAGAAATTTAAAAAAAAAAAATAACTATCTTTTTTATTTAATACGCATGGGGGTTTGAATAAACAAATATCGATTTAGTCTCGTCTTTAATAAACCTTTATACAAACTTTCTTTAATAAAGTTTATTAAATAAACCACTTTATCAAAAAACGTGTGCGTTTCACTTAACACATGTCAGTTTTTTATTATGACGACGAGTTATCTCGTTGTTGGAATTTTCATCTGCAGGCGCCAACAACGTGTTTAGTTTATTCGTGGTGATTATTGGTGTGAAAACAATGTCAAGATCTCGGTTGAACCGAAAAATCAACCCCTACACAATTTTATTGGCTAAAGTTGGCGTTTGAACTCAGATTTTGTAATTGACCTCTGGCGGTCAACGTGTTACTGTTAGTGTTAAGTAACACAATCAAATGTTTTGGTTCCACTCATCCGCGGTCTCAGTTAAGCGCGGCTATCCCTAGAAAAAAAAAAAAAAAAGTTGTGATGCTGGCAATTCGGATATGCCAGAGAAAAGGGGCAAAGTGAAAAAGTCCTCGATTTTAATAAGAAAAGAAAAAAAAATCATATGCTAAATTTGCTAAGATCTACAAGAACGAATCTTCCATTCATCACGTAACAACTTGTACTGTATTGTTGCATTTTTGTTCTATTTTAATTATTGTTCATTTATGATAAGAACGAATCTTTCTATCCGTCACAACTTTTGCACTAATACACACTTCACAGTTACTAATTGTTTTATTTATCATTAGTCATTGTTAATTTCTTATTGTGCCGACTGTAAGATTGAATCACGTAACTTTTAGGTACATCCACTAATTTTCAATACGTAAGGTTTAAATTTTAAACTTTAAAATGATTTTTTTTTTTTAAATGAAAAAGCAATATTGAAGCTTTCTTTTTAGCTTTAATTGAAAACTAAATGATTAAATTTAGTATTTCCAATAAGCAAAAATACCCTGGTGTATTTCAAATAGAAAATGATTTTTATCAACTTTTTGGTCGATTTCAGTTAAAGTCATTAAATCGGCCATTTTTGATACATTTGTAATCAAAAGTTAAACACAATATTGGAAATTAATTGTTTTATTGTGACACTGGCCTAAGATAAGAACAAATCTGTCATCCATCACATAACTTTTACATTATAATTATTATAGTTTTTATAACAATAGTAACTTAGTGTAATTTGAAAAGTTTTAATATTAAGTTACTATTGTTATAAAAATTATAATGGTTTTACTTTTATATTTAGTTAATTTTTTTTGCTAATCTCTTATTGTCTAATTTAAAAAGTAACTTAAATTTTTATCATGAGTGTATAAAGATAAACTTACTTATAGTAAGGCCGGATTAAAACTAGTTGCTGCTATTGATTAGGGTAAATTACAGCTCAGAAGTGATATCCTGCTTCAGGTTGATTTGAATCCTGATCACAACCAGGCCGTGAATGACCGTTTTCATTTTTAGTATAACTGGAAAGATGGGTAATCCCTAGACACAATAAAAAAACAAAGAAAAATTATTTTGTAACTACAGTTAACCAATTGGTTAACAAGTAGTTGATGCTGCTCGTTCCTAAAAATCAACTTTGATTATAATCTGAATTGTAAGGAGAACAAAGAATATTTGTATACCGTATCACCCTATTTCTTTATGTTGTAAATATGAAAGTTTTTTTTTCTTTTTTTAATCAATGAGAAGTACCCAATCCACGTTATTCTAGATGACATTTCGTTGATAATATTTCAAGAGCCTGAGTGATGACTGAGAGTCAAAGGAGAAAGACATGTTCAGGTATTCAAGGATGTTCTTGAAGGCATAGAGTTGTTTTCCATTGGAAAAACCTGTTTAAAAATATAGATAAAAAGAAGCATGTTTTTTTTTCTATAAAAACAGATGTCAACCAACTAAACGATAAATATTTGTCATCAATTTGCATGTGGTTTTACACCTTTCCTGTTTGATTTTATCAGAAATAGGATCCGATCACCACAAAACACAATGTGACAATTATATCTTCAAAAGAAAAAAAATCTACGAACAGGCTTGTTGCCTGAATTATTTTGAGTGCTGGCGTGGGTAGCCTTTTTTTAAAAGTCAGTGGAGCCAAGAGTAAGAATTTTTGCACACTGAAATCAATTCATATCATTTTCCGAGTGGGACAGATAGGTATTTTTTTTTTTTTTTTTCTGGGGCCCGTCTATCAAGTGTTCGTCTGTCGTGGAGCTCGATTTTTGTTTTTTGCTTATTTGAGGAGCCTGAGATTCTGACAACCCCCACCCCACCCGAAAATAGTTTGGCTTAAAAAATAGGGAGGGAGACAAAAAATATGTTCATATCAAATTGGGAATAATTAATAAGTTTTAAATAATATTTTAATTTTAATGATCCATTTTAAATGCTGCTTTAACTTTATTTAGTTTTTAATAATCTTATTTTATCTCATCTTAGCTCAACCTGAAAATAATTTACTAATAATTTATTGTTCTTTTTAAACTCACCAATAAGTCAACATTTAGTGGGGAAATATGTAGCAAATTCAGTCAGAAGACGTTCTTTTTTATTCTCTTCTTAAAAGAAAGGGTTTCATCATTTACTGTTAAAAGGAACTTTTCAGTGGTTTGAAGAGACTACTATTTTGCTGGGTTTGCTGTCCTGGAGAAAGACAACAACTTGAATAAAACAGTTTTAAAATGGAATGGATATAAATTATAAATAGTAAATACACAGTGGTGAAGAATTAGTTCAAAGAAATAATAATTTAAATAAGATAATTTCTGTATCTGTCTATATTTCTAAGATGAGGTATTATGTACACTATTTACAATTATTTGGACTATTGTCCTCATCTTTGTTACCATATTTATGTTTCGGCCCTTCAGTATCTGTCTATATTTCTGAGATGAGGTATTATGTACACTATTTACATTATTTGGACTATTGTCCTCATCTTTGTTGCCATATATATCATGATGTTTTAGCCATTGTACACTCCGGCCTTTTTCAGGTGGTTGGGATGTTGAACTGAAGCCTTTATTTCGCCCACTGAGGTAGACTGTTCTAGTTCCATATACCATGCCTCTTATGGATAAATATAGTTGAATTAGAATTATTGCATTTATAGGTACTATTTAAGGTTATGATGAAAAACTTGTCAGATCGAAAGAAAGTAGGTCCTAGACACATGTCACAGTGGATAAACGCATTATTTAGATCCAGTGACAGGACCCAAAAGAGTGTGAGTTCAATACCTGGTTAAGGCAGTAGAGAACTTGAAGAGGGGAATTAACAGGAGATAACTTACAACTGACATCCATTAAACATGGCACGTGGAACTAGAACAGTCTACCCCAGTGCGTGAAATAAAGGGTTCAGTTCGACATTCCAACCACCTGAAGAAGACCGGAGCGTACAATGGCCGAAACGTTGTAATAAATATGGCGACAAAGATGAGGACAATAGTTCAAATAATGTAAATAGTGTACATAATACCTCATCTCAGAAATATAGACAGATACTGAAGAAGGCCGGAGCATACAGGATGAATAGTGCTACAAACAATATAAAATACAACATGTCCTTGTTCTCAAGGACACATGACACAGTGGATAAATGCGTTAGTTAGATCCAATGACAGGACCCAAACAGTGTGAGTTCAATACCTGGTTAAGGCAGTGGAGAACTTTCAGAAGGGAATTAACAGGAGATAACTGATAACTGACATCCATTAAACATGGCATGTGGAACTAGAACAGTCTAACCCAGCGAGCAAAATAAAGGGTTCAGTTCGACATTCCAACCACCTGAAAAAGGTCAGCACGTATAACGGCCGAAACATTGTGATAAATATGGTGACAAAGATGAGGACAATAGTTTGAATAATGTAAATAGTGAAGATAACTTCTGTTATTGTGCTAGATCCATCTTGATTATAAATCAGCCTAATTTAGAATTATTAAACAGTAAATAACAATTAGTTCAATTAATTAAGAGGTGATCCAATTCTGAGATTGTCAAAATATAGTGATGATGAGATTGCATCTCTATCTTAGTTAATTAGTCTTCTTATTCCATTTAGTTAGTCATCTGTTTTTAAATTCAAGTTGTTGTCAACCTCCAGGACTGTGGAACCAGGGAAGGGTAGTCATGCATTCAGTTAAAGAAAAAAAACTTTCTTTGAACGTGTTATTGTTTTGTCATCCGACTTGTTAACCATGTTTAATGAAAGGAATCCTGTTATGATAGCCTGAGTTTTTTAGAAGAAATTAAAGAAAAAAAAATATCAATGACTGTAATTGGTTTGGTTTGGTTTATTATGTTTTACGGCATATCAACCTCAATGGGTTATTTAATGCTGACAACATTTTTAGAAGAGATTGATATGAATAGAATATGTATTCTTTGGTTTAGATTGGTTTGGTTTATTTTGTTTAATGGCATATCAACCTCAATGGGTTATTTTATGCCGACAACATTTTTAGGATAAGTTCATATGAATATGATATGTATTCTTTGCTTTAGGTTGGTTTGGTTTATTTTGTTTTATGGCATATCAATCTCAATAGGTTATTTAATGCCAACAACATTTTTATTGCTGGGAATATTTTTCCTTGAAGAAATCTATAGCTGGACATTTTTTTTCAAAAAATACATAACTGTTTTTATTGCTGGTATTTTTTTTTTTTTTTTTTTTTAAGTATTGCTGATAATAATTTTTTCTTCAAAAATTATTGCTGGTAATAATTTTTTTTATTAAAAAGTATTTCTGGTATTAAAACATATTTTTACACAACTTTGGGTGTTAACTATTTGCCCATAGCTGGGACCCCAACAGGTGCTACAATACCGAGTCAGAGTGGACCTGAGAATACCAGCAATTAAGAGGTGGTTCCATGCTCCTCAAAGCCCTCTGATCAGAGGCCTTGCTGTTGGACATAGTTTATTGTCTTACCCAGGATGCAGATGTAGTTTAACGTCTTACCCAGGACTTTAATTGACAAGATATACAATTTTCCAGTTTATCGTTCAAACAGATTTTCACTGTAGCCGGTAATAAAGTCACAAGAAAAAAAAAAGTCACAATTTTGGGTTTCGCTAGCAGTGGGGGAAAGTCACAATTTTGGCTAGGAAAAAGTCACAATTATTATTATGATGGCTAATAATAAAGTCATCTATTTCTGTTGGGACCCAACCATTGGGTACTTTGTGAGTTTATGGGTCTGCTCTGTTTGCAACAGAAATTCATATAAATCAGTCTATGGCCAACTCGTATTAGTGGGCCATGGTTGATCCAACCTAAAACAAAACATTTTTTTTCCTAACAATGTTACAGTTATTTGATATAGGGAGTTCTAGCATCCCTGGAAGACCCAACTTTCTGTGAAGAAAGTCTCAATTTGACATTAAAATTTGAATTAACAATTAAAAGTTCCTTGAATTTTTAATTTATTTATGAGACTGGGATTTTGTCAAATTTTTGGGATAAGAAGTTGGGATTTTGTCCGCAGGGTGCTAACCTTGTCTTGTTTTGTTTTTTCCTGTAACATTTTTACCTGAATTCATTTTCACATACCAAAGAAAGACAGATTTATCAACTAGCCTAATATTCTGAATAATTTAAAAAAAAAAATCTAGGACCTACTTTCTTTCGATCTGACAAGTTTTTCATCATAACCATAAATAGTGCCTAAAAATGCCGTAATTCTAATTCAGCTATATTTATCAAATTATATTTGCTGTCAATAACCACACAGAATCTGGCAGAATTCTTCTGGCCACATTTTCCATCTGCATGCATCAAAGGTTGGCGGAGGAGGGGGAATGAAGTGGGGAAAAGTCATCAGGTACGCTTTGCTAGCACTGAAAAAATAGTCAAGAAAATAGGTAATATTTTTGATAAATATTTACCTTTTTTATTTAATATATCATGTAATTCATCATAAATTGGTACCATCTCAAAACAAAATAGATGCATTTTTTCCAAGATGAAAAAAAACCCCACTTACGCTTGTTTTTAAAAGTTTGCCAAAAATTATAGAATTATCCGATTTAATTTAACCTTATTCATTAATGAATGACTTGTATACTGAATATAGGTTATTTTACTAAAAAACTTTGTTGAAGGAAGATTTTCCCGCATGTCTTTTCAATGTGTACTTTTTAATTTGCAGGGGAGTTTGTGAAAAATGTTTTTCATGGAGAAAAATTAGTGAAGATGTTATTTCAGTAAAAAGTAAATTATGCAATATCAAGTGTGAACTTTTGCTCCAAATCATATATAAAAAATAATTCAATAAAACCCACATATATATCATATATATTATTGGGATTTACATAATTTAATTAAAAAAAAACAAACAAAAAAAACTTTTTTTTTTTTTTCAGATTTGACAGGGAAAAAATCTCCACCAAAGTGAATATTTATTTTTTAAAAAATTAATTTTAATCTTTCAGTGTGTTTCTGAAATTCATCCTGTCCCTGTTTGTAATAAGAGTTCTTTTTAGTAAGTAAGGACATGTTTGAAGAAACGAAAAATGTAAAGTTTCATGCCATTTTCAACTGTGAATACCTTTATAGGAATTTTAATTGGGTTCAAAAAGGAAATAATTCTGAAACTGTAATCAATTAAGAACAATAATTCAATAGATCTTTATCAATCTTTGAAGGACACATGGCCCAGTGGATGCAATGACTTGACCCAAAGAGTTGTGAGTTCAACACCTAGCTACTGAGTTGTGAACAAAAACTTGGAGAGTTGAGTTAAAGGAAAATAACTGAGACATCCAGAAGAGGCATGGCATGTGGAACTAGAACAATCTACCCCGGTGGACGAAATAAAGGGTTCAATTCAAAATTCTAATGACCTGAAGATGGCTGGAGCATACAATGGCTGAAACATTGTGAATATGACAATAAAGATGAGGACAACTGTAGATAGTCCTTGCCTATGTTGTTGTTATCACAACGTATTGGCTGTTGTGCTCACAATGACCTCCTTCAGGTGTATATCGATCTGGGTAACTTGCAGGGAATTCTGAACTGAATCCTTTAATCAACGGGGGATAGACTGTTCTTGTTCCGTAGACCAAGGATATCTCATCTAGTTCTTATTTTTAGTACTGTTTAGTTATTACTCATTTATTTCTACCAAGTTCAAGTGCATACTGCCTAGCCCAGGGATTGAACTCACAATCACTATGTCACCAAATTCACAAACCAGTGCTTTTGTCCAGTTGGACTTGGTGGAAAGTAAAAAAAAAATCTAAAAGTTTTAATTCAGTATTTGGTATACATAAATCGTTTTGGATGCTAAACTAGAAGATACCAACATTATACAATATTAAAACTTCCCCCATTACAGGATGGCTATATTTGTAGAATACAAATAAGGTGGTCAGTTATGTTTGTATATTTTTTTTTCACTTGGTGATACACACTAATTAAATTAAACCTTCTGCTAAAATTACCTAACAATTTGAATTTACAAATAAATAAATAGACAAATAAAATAAGGTAGATAAGTAAAAGGTAAGAATAGTAATCAAAAAACTGCGGCTTCCTGTGTTATTAGAGAGGGAATAAAGTATGCCTGCAAGTTTAACGTTCTTTCTGGTTGTATTCAGTTTTATATGCAGGTGTTTGTTTAGCATGTGGTTACCTGTGAACTGAAATAAATGTTCTTAGTATTTAAAAAAAAAAAAAATTATGCATACCAATCTTTTGAATTAGGTAGATGATATTTGTAAGCAGGTAGATAAATGTACTCTTTGAGAGATAAGGTCAGTCTCTGTCATGTTACGTGTGTATGTGGACATGCACCCACACAGACACTTGACAAGTATTGCTTTACAATTTTGATTAAGTTACTCAACGGGTTTTGAATTAAATATTTGTGGCCAGTTATTGAATGCCTGGATTATAAGAGGCAGTTTTGAAAAGTCGTCAATCTGATCAAAAAGCTTTTCCAAAAGGAAATAAAAAGAATGTACAGTATATTTTAGGTACTACCACTGACTTTCCAAAAAAATAAAAAAGTTTTAAAATGCATTTTGAGTAATTTAAATGTCTTTAAGCTAAACTGTAGTTATATTTAACTCTTTGCCTTTCATATACGATACATAGTGTAACACCTATCCTGACCCCACTGTTATCGATGTACTCTACAAGACTGGTGGTTGGTTCTGTCCTGGTCCAGTATTACAGGTTCAATCAGTCTCCAATTCACAATGTTGATTCGATTCCACTTTCCAGCCACATTGTGATTTTTTTGATCCTGGAAAGCAGTTAACAAATTGTAAATCCCAGAAGATTCAGTTGGTTTACCTGCAAGTTCATTAGGATGAGAATCAGGCCAAGCAGAAGAAAATCAAATATGAACAAGTCAATTTGAGTCCAAGGAAACCTATACATGACCACAAGACGCTTGGCTGATAATGTAAGGTCTCAAATGAGATACATCTATTACATTGAAGTGCCAAAGACATTATAGCAATTTAGTAAGTGTAGCTTAGATGTGGCACAAAGGCAAAAATATGGGTCACCCAGTGAGGCTCAATTGTAATTGATCTAGTGAGACAAGTTTACTAACCATCACACATCAAAGTGCTGAAGACGTTACAGTGATTTGCTAAGTATAGCTAAGATGTGGCACAAAGCCGAAATTATGGGACACCCAGTGAAGATCAAGCAATGATTTTAAAGTAAAACTGAAGACACTTAAGAAAAGAGTCTACTATAGAGCAGGACGTCTGAGGAAAGGCCTTATTTAATATTTTATGCATCAAATCTGACCACAGGATTCTTGACTGATGGTGTAAGGTCTCAAATGAAAGACATCTATTTTTCAACTTTATTAAAATAATTATAGCATTTGCATCACATGTGATGCACAGAGCTTAATGTAAGTAAACTTATGATTTGTACCTCCTGTGCATAACATGTGATGCACAGGTTTTTATTATGTGAAACACTATATATCAGCAAATTCTATTTGACAAATAAGCTGAGTTGCTTTGAAATAGTTATAAATCTGAAAATGAGTATGAACGTTTGGAGAGTACAGACAAAAATACTCTGAACAGACAAAGGGATAAAAGGTAATAAGTTAATCCACAAAAAAAGAATCGATATTATTTTTTTAACCCTTAAATAAAATTTTTATAGACATTTTCACAAGGTAACTAAAAAAAAAGTCCTTGCTGTTAAAAAAAAAGTATACAGTAATACAGAGTGCTAGAGCAAAGCAATAATAACAAAATTGCAATATGAGCTCTGGTAAAAAAAAAGTTACTGAGTCATTAAGTTTATGAGGAAATGAACACAATATGGGAACCAGTATTATAGAATGCTAGAGAAAAGCAATAATAACAAAATTGCAATATAAGCTCTGGTAAAAATATGATTACTGAGACGTTAAGTTTATAATTCCCCCAAATTCATACACTCAAGAACACATGGCCCAGTGGATAAAAGCGTTGGTGGGATCCAGTGACTTGAGTTCCGTACCTGACTACTGTAGTGGTGAATAAAAATTGGAGAGTTGAGTTAAAGGGAAATGACAGACATCTGGAAGAGGCATGGCATGTGGAACTAGAACAATATACCCAGTTGGATGAAATAAAGGATTGAGTTTGAAATTCCAATCATCTGAAGAAGATTGGAGCATGCATTGGCCGAAACATTGTGAATATGGCAATATAGATGAGGACAACAGCCAGAACAATGTAAATAATGTAAATAGTAAATTTGACGTACTGTTAGTCCTCAAAGTAATCCCCATTGGCATCCAGGACCTTTTGCCAATGTGTCTCTAGCTGAGTGTTGCTCTGGTGGTAAAAATCAGGTGTCTTGGATGCAAAGAAGTCTGTGAGTGCCTGCTGCAAGTTTGCCTCATTTATGAAGAATTCCCTGTAAAAGTGGTAGTTTAGGGAATTGAAGAAATAGTAAAATGTTGACACAAGGTCCGGTGAGTAAACACAGTGTGTTCCTAATCATGTTGTCGTCTGGTATCAATGGCCGCCTGCACCACATGAGGCCTGGCATTGTCATGACAGAACAGGACACCCTTGCAATTAATTGATCCTGGCTCTTTCTGCTTTAGTGCCTGCTGCACACATTCCAACTGCTGTGAGTACATGTCCATAGTGATGGTTTGGCCCATTGGTAGTAGCTCATAGTGCACCACTAGTCAATTAGTCCACCAGATACAGATGATGGTCTTGAGTGGGTGTAGACATGGTCTTGTGGTGTGAAGCACAGGGTCCTGTGGTGAGAACCAATGTCTGACAGACTTGGGATTGTCATACAAGAGCCACTTTTTGTCACTGGTGAGTACTTGATCAAATATGGGTACATTGCGGTGTCAAGAAAGCAACAAGAAACAAGCTGTCACTTGATGCTTGTTGGCTTCCAAGAATATGTGGGGTACTCACTTACTCAAATTGTATGCCTTCCCTATGCAGTGCAGTCTGTTTTGTCAGAAATCTGGAAGCAAGCTCTCCAGAGGTTTGGCTGTTATCCCCCTCTATAGCCATCTTCAGGGCCTCCTCATCCAAGACCTGTGGTTGGCCAGTGTGAGGTTCATTACAAAAGAATAGAACTCCTGACAAGCTTCTGGAAACAGTGCCTGGTGGTGCATTCACTTACAGCCTTATACCTAGTGCTTGACATATTCAGCGACTTCATGCATCTACAAAAGGCCCACCTTAAAGTCATATAGCAGATAACCCTGAACAAGCTGCTTTGACACTGCCATATTTCCTCACTGCTACTCAAGCTATGACTGATGTGTGTGCGCAACATACCTACATTGGTCAAGAGCAATATCCCCACCCAGTCGGTTCACAAATTTAATTCATTCCTGAAGTCCATTTGTAACCCGAAATGTTTGTAAACTGAAACTATTTTTCCAATAGGAATCAATGTAAAATGGATTAATCCATTCCTGGTCCCAAGATGATTGCTTATTTAAACTTTAACAAAAGTACGTTGTGCACAAGTTTATACACAAAACTAATGAAAATCATTAAAGCTAAGAAAAAATAAATAAACCGAATACTAAATAGATAAAATATAGAGGAAAATTTTAATTTTCCATACCTGTAAGTAGGAGAGTTGATAGCTTAAGAAGAAGATAGTGTGGAAGGGGAAAAAAAAAAAGATGTTATTGTTTGGAAAGGGGAAGAAAAGACATGATCGTCTCTTTATTTGTAAGACTGTTGATTTTGCTATATGAAACTGAGTCGGAAGAGACAAAATCATCAACAATTGTTTTTCTCTCAGCTTTTCTTTTTCCTTTACCAGTATTACTGCTGCTTTCTTTGGATCCATGACCAAGGACTAATAAAGAGAAAAGAAAGGCACAGTACAATAAAATTGGAAAAGAAAAGTACAGCACAACACACAAATGTATACAACATGGTGGTCAACACAGAAATGATTCTGTTTAGGTTAACTCAGTTCAGCTCGGTTCAGCAATGTTGTTTGAAAACTGAGGCATTTACATCTAGAATTTTTTATTCAAAAACTGATTTGTTCAACATGTGAGACAAACAGAGGTTGTTCTGTATATCAAAAACTACATTTCCTCCAGCAGAGTGTAATCACACTTGTTAACATATTCAAAAGGTCAAACAATTGTCATCTTACAAGCCTGCTCCTACTTTGAAAAATTTGTGCAAGAAATTTAATAAAATATGGAAGCCCATATATGAAAACATTTTGGAAATATGATTCAGTTAATGTATTTGTAACATTATCATAATGACATTAAAAAATTTAAGCAAACAGAAATGCTAAACTTTTTGGTGATCCTGAAAAGGACCATTATCTTTTATATCAAGGAACATTTCATTTTTTTATCTTCCTTACAATAAAATATCAGACATTTATAAAATAAAAAAAATGAATAAAATCATTTAAAAAATGTTCACACTCTAATATGGCATTATATTTTATATTTTTTTGATTCTTCAAACATGATTTTATAGCAACATCTGAAAGAGCTTTAAAATCGTACTATAAAAATACATATCAGTTTTTCACAAAATATATATGAGATTTTTTGTGGCAACGAAAAGATGCAGTATATTTTATTAAAATTGAGTATCAGCAACTCTACAAATAATTTTTGAGTTTAGTTTTCTTGAATTCTTTTCTTAAGATTTCAGACCATATTTTCAATGTGTTCACAGTTGATGCTAAATATATATTTTTAATGATGCAACACTTTTTGGGATTTAGTTTTACAAAAATGTAAAAATTAGGCACATCCCAAATTCACCCCAGTTATGGTTTAAATAGTATGATTGTATCTGGTGGAAAAAAAATCATTACTAACTTCAAAAAATTATTAATGTAATATTTATGCATAAAAAAAAGGATTATTCTTACAATGCAAAATATGTTTTGCCTTTGACCCACAAGAGGTTAAGTCAAATCAATTAGCCATGAGTTAATTAAATAACAAAAACAAAAAAAGTAAAAAAACTTTCATAACTATGTTTTTGTTCTAAAGTTTCAATGACATTTTAGATTCCAAAATTATGATTGAAATATATCTGGATTGAACTTTTAATTCTAACATTTTTTTTTCTTATTGTTTCTTTTTTTTTTTAACTCAACACATGACTGCCAAGACCATGTCTCCTCCATTGACAACCAAAACCATGTCTCCTCCATTGACTACCAAGACCATTCTGTTCATGTCTCCTCCAGTGACTACCAAGACCATTCTGGTCATGTCTCCTCCACTGACTACTAAGACCATTCTGGTCATGTCTCCTCCACTGACTACCAAGACCATTCTGGTCATGTCTCCTCCACTGACTACCAAGACCATTCTGGTCATGTCTCCTCCACTGACTACCAAGACCATTCTGGTCATGTCTCCTCCACTGACTACCAAGACCATTCTGGTCATGTCTCCTCCACTGACTACCAAGACCATTCTGGTCATGTCTCCTCCATTGACTACCAAGACCATTCTTACAAACAGCTTTATTTGGACCATAACCATTGGTGTAGCTGGCTAAAATTCTTAGATATAGAAAAAAACCAAAGCATGATATATTTCGTTCATTACAAAGCAGCAGTCACTGGCTTTATATATATATATATATATACATACTGATGATTTCTTAAAACCATGATATTTTAAGTTGTACTACAAACGTAGGTATATGTAGATTTATTAATATATACTTCTTAGCTCTATCTAACCACATTGAGCACTGTTTTTTTTTTCACCTATTAGATTAAATATTTATTCACTTATCTGTGTATGCACGCTAACGCACATATATACAGTTGCTAATATCTAATTATTTGGCTTATATCCACATTAATACCTACATATATAAGAACTTTGTCAGAGGTCAAGGTAGAAATGATAAAAAATGATAAAAAGCAAAAAGACAGATTAATGGTGTGTTGTGTTTGGTTATTTCTTATTGGTTAAATATGAAGCTTTAATAAAATGAAACCTGTTAGATTGAGATCTGTTTCCTACTTGTTCTTTGTCCTATCATTTTGTCAGATTCCTATCCATATGTGATCTATATTTGATCTTCTATTCATATATATATATATATATATATATATATATGAAGTGGACATTATTGCCTCTGAATGTATATGTATGTCTGTATGTATATATATATGAAGTGGACATTATTGCCTCAGAATGTATATGTATGTATGTATATATATATATATATATATATATATATATATATATATATATATATATATATCATTTATTGCCTCTGAATGTTCACTTCAATTCCACTTTTATATTTACATACATTCTATTCTTGATATTGAGCATTTTACATACCTTAAAATTATATTATATATATATAATTAAGAAATCGGAGGCTTCAGAAAGCCATGGTAATATTGTATTCACTGTTTTGAAACTGCCAGGTCTGACGAAATGAATCAGATTCTTGACTTGCAAAATAAAATATTACCATGGCTTTCTGAAGTCTCCGATTTTGTTAATTATCACTTGCTCCGTTATTACATTGAGCTCTTGGGATTTATATCCTCCCTGGAATTATCCATATGAATTACCAATTAACTTTATCATATTATATATATAATCAATTCAGCCCAAGAAAAGGCAATAATGCCACTAAGATACAAGGGGTTACTGGGAGTGAAAGGGAATAGGATAACTATAAAAAGTAACCAGAAACCTAATCCTAAACATGAAACAAGGGATAAACCTGTACTCCTGTTCAAAAGATGGGGGAGTGTGAAACCGGCAGTAGGCAAACCTGTCTACTTTGATATATCATTTTCCTACTGAGAGATTAACCAAGTAATGAATATATATTGTGCTTTCTTGACTTTTAGACAATGGTTATGAAGCTGGTTTAAATGTCTATGTTCACTCTCTCACATTATTGTTCCTTGCCAGTCAAGTCTTATTTATATGTATTTATTCACATCAATTGGAGTTTTGTTAAAAATTTAGTGGGAATTTCATCCTCTTCAAATTTTTCTTCTTAAATGGCCGCATACATTAATCTAACTCTAAACCAGGGTTTCCCAACCTTCTCTGCGTCATCGCTTTCTTTCACATGGAAAATATTTCCACTGGCCACCTGCATAGTAAATATTCAAAAGCACAACAAAATTATTTGGTAAAAGTTTGTTACTGGTTCATAAACTGACTTTATGATGTAGTAAAAGGGAGATAACAAATAATGCTGACTTATTCAGCTGCTGCTGCTACTACTGTATTAAAGAACAAACAAAAGTAAACTTGACCATTGAAAACTATATAGAAAATACCAAAATATTCCTTGTTTGCAGGGATATTTATATCTTATTTAAGAATGTGGCCCAGTAATTACCATTTAACCTTCTTCTTTTTTTTTTTTTTCTTTAATTTTATAAAGATTCTCTTTGCATGTCACCTTTTAAATATTTTTTTCAGGTAGCATATGTTGAAATACCTTTTTAATATTCAAAATCCTATATCACCTGCCAACATTTCCAATTGCCCACAATTTTCTGTTCAGTTGCTCATTGCCCACCCAACAGATGAAATCGCCCACTGATGGGCAATATTGGTCATGTTGGGAAACCCTGCTCTAAATTTTTTTTTTTTTTTTAATTAAGATATATTCTTTTATATACTGCATCCTTTCATGAGTAATAATCATGGCCATCTCCAGCTTCTGACACTTTGAATCCCTTACATCTTTCCTAGTCACTCTTCTGTCATACATTGACATAAACTCTTCAGGTAGATTATTCACTGTTTCAATCAATAAGTCTTATGAGTGTTAAATTCTCCAAGCTTTCCTTTCTTAGGTATCCCAGAAATTTCAACTGTCTTTTTCTGATTGTAAGTATAAGTGTTCTTTTTGAGAAGACAAACATTGCTTAGAGCTACAAAGTATAGGAAGTTGTGAAGAGCCATGATCATGCCAGTCCTGAGGGGACATGGGACATAAAAGAATAAGACTATAGACTGGACAGTAATGTAGAATCAGAGTGTGGATTGTCCATGTCACTCACTCTCTTCTTTCACATTGTCAGTTATTGTGACATGCCAGCAACAAGAGTTTGTCCAGGCTTTTATGTGGATTCCTCACGCTTTTTTTATTTAAGTCAACGGATCCTTTGTAATCACCATTTAGATTTATCCAACTCTTTCTGAATCCTCTGCACTGTCCTCAGATTGGCACCCAAACACTCTGAAATGTTTGTATTGAAGCTTCTGGCACAAATGCCAAGCAGTGCGGCATGCTGTTTCCAAATTTCTGGTGAAATGAATTGTGTCATGGTGCTCTTTTTCTCACAGATGGTGCCCAACTGACCCTACTATACTGTGCAGTTAACAAAATCAAAAACAACATACATGCATGAAATTAAAAACATAAAATGGCGACAATTTACCCATCGCACCCTCTGTGTGTGTGTGTATATATATATATATATTTCTGATTGCGATAAACCTTATTTTTAGTGGGTACACATGTTTAAGTTGACATCTGTTTTTTATTTTTCTTAAGTAGGGCAATTACCAACCAATGAAGATCAAGTTCAACTAAAGGAAAACGTGTCTCTTTAGTCAGACTTCTATTCTATGCCAGTTGATATTAATTTCACTGTTTAAGAAAAGAAAAAAAAGAAAAAGGGATGTCAATTCAAACACATGTCCCCAATAAAAATATCATTTATTGTAATAAGAAATAACACTGTATTAAAAAAATATAAGTTTGAAAGTTTCTATTTTGACGTGTTTTGCTAATAGACTGGCATCAACAGAAAAATATAATTTTTTTTTTCACAAGAACAAAATCTACATAGGCAAGACAATTTAATTTTTTTTACTTTAACTGTATTATTATAGAAATCAGATTTTAATTAGCATATATATATTTTTTTATCTTGTCTTTATTTTTTCTTTTAAAGCTTAATCACCCACCTTGTTTTTGTATGAATTTAGTAAAAGCCAGGAGATAAACTGGAATAGCTTGGGAACATATATTAATCACCAGACAGCAATATATCATGGTATTTTCAATGCATCTTTGACTGAGTAAATTATAGTCGGGTTTTTATTCAAACAGCATTTTCCAGGTCAAAATTGGTATCACAAGGGTTTCAGTGACATGCCAAGTACATTGAGTGTATTGTTTAATTGTCTTAAATATTTACAATACTGTCAGTTTAGATTTCCTGGAAAACTCCCATTTTGACATGTTTTGCCAATGTCAAAATAGAAGTTTTGAGCAGCACACAGTTACTCCATGCCAGCTACAGAAAAAGAAAAAAAACCTGAAATTTGGGTCAAAACATTGACACAATCTACAACCTAATAAAAACCTAAAGGAATGGCCTTCAGTTGTGCCATCCAAGCCTTCCCTGAAGCCATTCAAAAATCTTACAAAGTGGGTAAGTGAATGATCAAATATTAAAAAAAACATTGTTAGTGATGTATTTTATTCTGAGAATGAAATTCTGATTTACATGTAACACTCTGCATCATTTATAAATATTAATTCCCCTTTTATTGTATATGGAATCCCTTCAAAATATAGTGTATTATATATTAGTTACTATATATTTGAAATTGCATTAACCTGGCTCTCATTTTCAGTCAAGATTGTGTTATGTGTTACCATAGAAGGATGTGACTACACATCCAAAAAATTGAAATTCAACTTGCATTGGCAGGACTAACGTTTTGCTTGGTAAAAATAGTCACCTACAGAGAGCTAAAGGTTAATAATGTTCTTGTGGATTGAATCAGTTTTTGATATAATAAATGCAAATGTCAGTGTGTCACACTTTTTTAATTAAAGAGACACAATTCTCTAACTTTCAATAATTCATGTTACAGAAATTTTGGATTCCTAAGTTTTCATTATTGCAATTGTTTTCAGCGATTTTCTTTTTGTACAATGACAATTTTTATAACTTGGAAATAAATTTGGGAATAATTGAAATTAATTGCAAAATCAAGCAAAAGTCACTCATGAATTATAAATAATTCTTTGTACATAAAGTAAGGACCTACGTACAATTAATTGTTTTTAAATTAAATGGCAGTGGCAGAATTATGGTTGAAGTTTTAAAAGGTGAGCTTAAATATTAATGTAATACTTAAATGCAGTGATTAATTTTGTGTTCTTCTGTAGTTTATTGTTGCCTATTGCATACAACAGCAGTATGCCTTGCAAAAAGATATCTCTGCCAACAGAGAACCAGATTGCAATCAAAAGATTGAAGGCTGTAGCAAAGGAAAGAAAGTCCCATGCAAATGAAAACCCAGATCAAATGGCAGCCAGGAGAGCTTCCAATATTGAGAATATGCAAAGACTTAGGGACTCTCAAACTCCTAAGTCAAAGGTCTAATCAAGAGCCTTCCACTGGAGCTAGCTTAAATGCCATCCGATAGGGCAGGTTTTAATCTAGTTTTATTTATAATATGGTGGTCAAAGGGGTGAAATACAACAGATGCCTGTTGCAGTTTGCATTGAAACATTAAAGATAAAGGGATGCTCAGCCTTTACATTTAAATCAGGATGTCCAGTGTATCTCATTTAGCAATGCTTTTGGGATCATTTTCCTTTTCATTACTTTTAATTATCCTGAATAATACTGATGAAAGTAGATATAGTGGATATTATACTGGATTGAAATTTATTGTAGAAGATTTCAAAATTAGTGCACATCTATATATAAAATTCTGTTAGTCTGTCTGTCCGTCATGCCCTTTAAAATTGCCATACATTGACCGATCAAAACCAAATTTGGGGAGAAGTGCAAACAGGTCAGGAAGTACAAAGTACAGTTGGTTTTACTAGGGTGCATAAAAACTGCAAAGTAGGGTTTTTGTCAAAGTATTTTTCCAAACAAATCTGCTTATTCAAATTTCATCAATTGTTTATGAAATTGAAATGTAGAGTTTGTAAATTTCCAAAAAAAATGTTAATAATAACTTCAACAATATTAAATACTGTGAGTATTTCATCACGCATTAGCGTGTTGCAAAAAAGTTCTAGTTTAATAAATTTTTGCCTTAATAAATTAAATGCATTTAAATTTTGGAAGAGAGTTTCACAAGTGAAAAGTGCAAGAAAAAAACTGTTAGCATAGAACTTATGGTTACATTTAGCCATTTCAACTGTAAAACAATGAGACCTAGCTGCCAATCTAGTACTGCACTTAAATTCACAAAGTCTAAATACCAATGAGAAAAGCAATATTTATTTTGAAAAATACAAAAATGTGGCACAAGGCAAAAAGGGTGGATAGCGAAGACTGTTCTTCAATCTTTCTTAACTTAAACTTAGCTAGCCATGATTACTGATCCAAACACACCACAGTATTCCTTAAACTAAAAACATTTTTTCTTACCATTCTTATTGCAGGCAGACACCTTAATACCTCAGAGTCTCTATGAAGTCCTAACTAGTTTACATATGTACAATTTGTTTGTGTTAGGGAGGATAAAAAATGAGGACAGCTCATCAGAACAATTACCATGAGAATATTTATAGAAAAGGCACAGGGAAGCTACATTATGGCAGTGAGCAAGTGAGTGATGGCGAGATGCCAGGTTGGAACCAATAAAATTGCAGATTCTTCTTTGTATTTTATCAAGACTCTGTGAGTACATAGCAGAAGCACCACAGTAGATATGGCAGCAATATTTAATGCATGGATGAATAGTAAACTTATAAATTTGTAAGATGGTTCTTGGCACATTGTTTTTCTCACTATTGCTACTAACACTCAACAATGACTTGAAATCATTCAGGATAGTTATACTCACATTCAGCCTCTTTCTTCAATGAATGAAATAAATCCAACACCTGCTGAATGCTTGTTCACTGTTATTTTGATCTTTTTTAACCCAGATCAGCTGGTCAACTGCTTGTTTCATGATATAAATTTCTCACAAACAAACAATTGAAAGTAAACAGCAGGTGCCACCATTTGCATTTACTACAGGTAGTGTACTCCACACCTGGTCTTTCAGGATTTTTAAACACCAGAGCACAACACGAGTGTGTACAGTTGAAGATGTCTTATAAGGTTATAATATTTATGAATGACTGAAATGAAATATCCGAACAAAGTGTATTTTTCTTTTTCTTAGTACTTTGCTAACTTTCAGAAGGCATCTGTCACTATTCCAGTTGTAGCTTGGATATACAGTGGGTGTAATGGATAATGGCTTGGAATTGGAAGTCAGAGAGCCGAGTTCTAATTTCACTTGGGTTCGTTATATTCACTTACATGCAAACAACATTGGGAAAAATACGAATCCAACTCTTCTCCCCCAGCTATGGATTGAGTAGTAGGACTTATTTTAGTAAATCCTTATTATCTAAAAAAAATCCTTATAATCCCAAAGTAGTCTGTGGCTTTAAATAACACAAAAGGTTGATAAGCCATAAAAAAACCCCAAATCTATCAATTCACTATTCCACTGTGCTTTTTGATTTCAGTGTCATTTTCCGTCCTCTGTGAAAACACTTCCCACATAGTTAAACTTCTGTACTTGCTTGATTTTGGTATATTCATTTTGTAGGGCTGTTTCTCTTGCTCATAATTATACTGTTTGCATATGATTTATAGTCCTTTCTTCCTGTTTTCTTTTACTACCTTGTCTAGAAGTTCTTGTAATTTCCTTTCTCTGTTTGATATCAACACTGTGTCATCTCCATATCTTATTCTGTTAAGATTGTGTCCGCCAATAATCTAGTGAACATAAACACCCAAGAAGAGATTGGAGGAAGAATTGAAAATGTCCACACCACTTTGGTTTTTGCTTCTGTAAATGTGTAGGCTAACCATAGATTTTGAGAAGTGTACTTCCCATTCATGAGATATGATGATAAAGTCCATCCAGCAGCAAGCTCTCTGATCAGGAGATTGCTAGTTTTTAGTAGCATGGAACCCCCTCTTAATTGTTGTTGTTCCCAGGTCCACCTTGGGCAGCTATGGGTGAATAGTGGACCACTAAACAAAATCAAAACACTGGGAAAGTATAGGAGTATATTTTTATAGTGGAAATACCAACCATGCAGTTTTGAAAAAGAAAAGTACAAACAATACATTTTATCATCTACAAACTAACAAAAAAATCATACATTTGCCATGAAGTATAAAATTATATACAAAGTAACTGTAGTTGAAAGCATAGAATTGCCTTAAAAATATATGGAGATAAAACAATAAAACTGCATACAAAATATTTAGATTTCAATATTAAATAACCCATAGAGGTGTTGATATGCCGCTAAGCAAAATCATCCAACCAACCAACCTTTCATGAGACCATTATCAAAATCAAATCTGGCATAATTCTAAGGAAAAGTTGTTACTATGGCAATTCTACTACTTAAAATACTGTTTTTGTTGGTTCCAATTCTTATGGTAATGGCTGCAAAAACGTCCCCCCTCCCAGATTTATAGACATATTGTACAGATGCATGCTGGGATTTCTTCCTAGCCAATAAGATAAACCATTTATGGTCAGAATGTTACAATCACTTGTCTGTATACATGTTAACACCATTCTTACTTTGTGAACTTTTTGCCCTATACTGTTACTTTGCCTAGTTTTGACTTGCATATATAAGAAGAAATATAGTTTTAAGGTGTGCTATATTTATAGGGAAAGTCCTCAATATCAGAAATAGAGCATATGTAAAAAGTGAACCTGACAATTGCGTTAAGCATGAAACAGCCTGTGTGTTGACTTAAATGTTCACTTTTATATATATATATATATATATATATATATATATATGTCATCTGATGTTTGCATAACTTGGGTTATGACTAGGGCCATCCTTTCATAGGAATTAATGTTGATACATGTTTTTTGATCTGTCTAGAAAATCTAGGCTTCGAGCACTTTACTAAGTAGGTAGGTTTTTCCTTTAGCCCCCTTTTCTTTTTTTCAGTATTGCTGTTTTTCTTCAAGACTTTATTTGAATAAGGATTTGGCAACTTGTCTGTTCGTCCCATCAACAGTTTTGGTTTTTCTTTAATACATATATATATATATATATATATATATTGTTTGCTTAGTATTATTTTACCCCGTTCTTTTTCTTTTTTATTGGAAACTTTGTCAATTCTGTTTGTTGGAAATTTCTGCCAATTACACTAAACCATAGCCAAGTACTCTATAGTTGTCAATTTGAAAAATCTTTTAGCAGTTAATAAAATTTAAAAATATATCCATGAACAAATCAATGAAAGTGCATAGGAAATATAAATATTGTGATTTGATATAAGTATACAAAAAAAATGTAAGAGTTATGTTTAGAAAAATAAAATGTGTATACCTAAAGAAAATAGTGAATACCTGTAATTAAAAACATAATTTATGATGATACATTATTTAGGTCTTAAGAAAAACTTGAAATTTAATGAAAATTTATTAAGTTGTTAAACCGGTTTATTTTAATATTTGTTTATTTTAAGTATTATTCACTTTCCTTTTTCTTTTTTTAAATCAAATTCACCCCAAGCAAAGCAATAAAGCCACTAAGACACAAGGGGATTACTGGGTGTGAAAGAATTAGAAAATAGAAAACATTATTAAGGAGCGAGAACATTAGAAGAGTAATCAGGAAGATAGTAGATAGCATTTGACATTTAAATTAAATGTCTTTAAATTTTTGAAAAAGGTGATATTATAGCTTTTCTCATTTCATATGTTGAAATGGCATTCTTCTGTGTGCTGTGTACTTTCAGGACTTGGGTGATCATGGCTCTCCACAACTTTCTATCCTTTGTAGCTCTTAGCAATATGCATTTTTTGGTACAGATTTGCATTTATGTATTAGCAATATTCATTTTTTGTGTCTGCAAAAAACTGGACTGTCAAAAGGTCACCACTATTATTTTAACTACCTTCACTCCTCAGCAATGTTTATTGTTTTAAAAAGTGATGGATTAGAATTGGAATAAAATCTAAACACATGATGAAAGTAAATTTATACATTTTTTTTTCTTTAGAATTTACAATAAAAATATTAAACAGTATTCATTAGATTGTTTATTTATAAGAATATTTTTATATTTACAACATTCTAAAAACTAATACAATGCAATATTTATCATTTACCAATTCATAAAGAAATGTGTGAAAACAATTTTTTATTAATAAATTTACAAACATTTACTAAATTTTTAAAATATGTGAACCAACTATAAGGAAGTACTTATTATTTACAATTTTTACAAAGTTTGAATCAATTTGCAATTAGCCAGTGTTTTGCCCACCATTCCAATAAATAATGTAACTAAACAATTTAATAAATAAATAGTGTTTAATATTTTTGTTTCTAACTCTTTAGAACAAAGAAACTGTATAAATTCAATTTCATGTTTAGGTTTTATTACAATTCTAGTCATTGCTTTTTAAGACAATAAATATTGCTGAGGAGTGATGGTAGTTAAAATAATAGTGGTGTCAAGGGAAAAACCATCTATTGACACTCTTTTCATCCTTCTGACTCCCTGTTCTTCCATCCATTTGCATAAACTTATTAGGTAGGTTACTCTCTGATTCCTCCTATTTTTCTTGCCTTCAATATGCCCCACGAGTGTCAAATTTCCAAGCTTTCTTTCTTCATTACATGTCCAAGAAATTTCAATTGTTTCTTTTGGAAATGGAAAGAAAAAGAACATTTATACAGTGTAACCCGGATATAAGAGAAACCCGGATATAAGAGAGTTGTCGGGACCAGAGAAGAAGTCTCTTATATTTGGGTTTCTCTTATATCCGGGTTTGGTCTATTTTATATACATTAATACAGGCTCTAATTTGGGACCAGAGAAAATCTCTCTTATATCCGGGTTTCTCTTATATCCGGGTTACACTGTATTTAAATGTCCGTTTTGTTTCCATTTTTTTAAAGCTTCCTCATTGATCACATATTCTGTCCATGGTATTCTTAGCCTCTTTCTGTAAAACCTCTTCCCTGTCTCCTCTTCTTCTGTGAGGAAATTGTCTAGAATTCAATGCCATAGAGGAAGATGGAAATAGCTTCATATGAGCCAATTTTAAATGTTGAAATATGTGCCAATTTTAAATGTTAAAAAACCTGAAATAAAAAAGTTGTTAAGGGAACACTAGAGCAAACGACTGTCCCATAATTCCCATATCTGTTCAGATGGAAAAAGGCTGTTACATTTCTAGTTAACCTTGACAATGGGTTTTGTGTTTCTTTTCTTTCTTTTTCTAAAAATAATCTTGTCTAACAATGAATGTTTTTATTAAATAATTTTAAACACAAATATTGCAACTGTTTTTTCTATTTTTTCTTTTTTTTTCCCCCCTAATGAAGAGATATTTTATGTCACATTTACTCTCTCGATTAATCTAAATGTTACAGAGAATGACTTCTATTTCATCAGGGATGTGCAAATGTTTTAAAAAGAAACAAAACTTTTGGACAATTTTAATCTAATTATATGATTTATTATTACATTGAATTATTCTAATTTTGTGATATATAGTGTGTATGGGATAATGTATGTATGTATGTATGTATGTATGTATGTATGTATGTATGTATGTATGTAAAGTGCTTGAAAATCATACAATGAGTTGACTCAAGCCTATATGAAAAAATTATATTGTGTATATATATATATATATATATATATATATATATATATATATATATATATATATATATATATTGGGGGAAAAATGTATGACAAAGTAGAAAAATTTTCTTGTGATGCTTTAGGACTTCATCAGACTATGATTTTGAACTCTGCTTTCAAATTTTCCAAGCTACTAACCACCCAGACACGCATATGTGTGTCTATTTCATATCGGTGTGTGACTGAGGGGTTAGTACATTCATATTCTGACCATAAAACCCAGGCTCAAATCTCACCATGGTCAATTTGTCAGGCAGGTGACTTCTTGATGTTATCATCCTAAAAAGATGATCTGAGCATGCACTACTGTTGGAAAGTATTTTTTTTTGTTTTTTTTTTTTAATCATTAAAAGGCGATAGAGTAACTTAAGATGCAAGGGGTTATTGAGTGTGTAAGAATATATAAATATATATATGTTATTAATGAGAGAGTAGACAATAAAAGAACAAAAGTTAAGAAGAATGAAGATAACGATTGACATTGCATTGAAAATTTTCAAGACCAAAATTAACTGGAAAGTAAGAGGCCAGTAAAAAGCTCCACACATAAGAAGTGCAAGAGAAGTAACTGTTAGCATAAAACTTATGGTTACATCTAGTCGTTTTAATTTTAAAATGATGAGACCTAGCTGCCAATCTAGTACTGTACTTAAATTTGTAAAGTTGAGTTACTAAAGAGGAAAGCTCATCAAAGCAATTACCATGAAAATATTTATATACCTGAAAAGCATATCATAGGTTGGTCGTGGTTTTGAGTAGGTACCTCCACAGATTCATGATACCAAACCTTGTTAGTTGTTGGATATCCCCAATGAAGTCAAATAGACCTGCCTGAGAGTTACTTAAAGCAAAACAACTATAACACAGTCCTAGTTAATGAGTAATATCCTTGCTTATACTAACATGAAATAAAGTGTTTTGCAGTATTGAACTCCGGTTCGGTCTTCTTATTACTAACACGTCAACTATTATAACATTAGTGAAATTGGGTAGACAGAACTATTCTGAAGTCATTGATTGTTGTACTAGCACAAAGTCAAAAGTCATCATGACCGATGGTTTGAGTGTACTGTCTTTGTTCAGACATATGGATCATGCCAGATTATGCCCTCTCTCCCAGAAACTGTAACTAAGGTCTGCTCAGCATCTTAGTTTTGTGGAAACACAAATTTGCAACAGGAATTAACTACGTACCATAGCAGATGGCTGTGCTGAAAAAACAAGTGGTCAGCAGTTATGGACATTTCACTTTATTTTCAGTCTTTTAACTCAATTACATTGTAGACAAAAATGTTCTCCAATTTCCTACGAAAATTATTCTACTGTTTTAAGCAATAGACTCCTGTCACCATGACAACGATACTTGTGCCATCAAATTGAGCATGTTATTGTCTTTTCGTTACAAGGTGACCTTGATAATTGTTTTCAACAATGAATGCAAGTATTCATTTGAATGTTACGTAAAACGTGTTTAGGAATATAGTATTCACTTTACAGTTCTGGTGACACCATTTTGAGTTTTTTTTATACACTAATTGGTTACGTTTTCCTCTAAAATTTATTATTGCATTTCTGTATCATTGCAAGTATCTAAAAGCTATTCAAGTTTTGCAGTAGTAGTATTAGTAGTAGTAAAGTATTTCTTAGTTTATCTAGAAACGTTGGGACAGGGGTTGAAAATGTATTTGGATGATCCAGAATTCCGGATAATTGAATATGTAAATTATAATAAAAGAATGATTGATTGGGATTTCTTTTTATGACTTATCAACGTTTTGAAGCTAGAAAATTGTTTTAAATTGTAAGAATTTTTCGGAGATAATAATGATTTACTGGTACAAATTTTACTAATTAACCCATAGCTGGGGGGAAGAAGAGGTGGTTTCATACATACGTGATTATAACAAACCTGACTGGAATTGGAACTCGGCTCTCCACTGTTCAACTTGAGCAGAAAACATTTTATAAAAAAACAACCTATCCATCTCTGAACGTCCAACTTTAATTTTTATTATTTTTTAAATTATTATTATTATACTAGTAATAATAGTAATAATTCTATTCTCTAATATAAAACAATTTAAATTTACATATTTATCAGTCACACAGCCTGATTCCCTCCTGTTTTAGTAATGAGATATTCCGTTCTTATTGTAACAAGAGCCATTCTCTCTAGCACTAATCCCCGTCTCTTCTCCCCACTCCCAGCTTTGGGATAAATTGCAGTGTTGAGTGGACTCTGTAGTCTTGGTTGGCAACCAGGCTATGAGAAGAATTCAAAACCCTGGAGAAAGTGGAGTGGTTTCACATCCCTATCTCTCCTAAGCCACTATAGCAATTCAAAGATAATATTTATTAGTCACGTAGCATTATTTCCCCGTCCATACTCTTGGGAAAGGTATGAATCCACCTTTTTTCTCGGTATGGATTAATTAGGATATATCAGAAAATCATTATCGTCTCCAAAAATTTCTTTCAATCTAAAGAATTTTTTGGCGATGATTATGATTCATACCTTTCCTAAACGTATTTGCGTGTAAGTAGAATTGGAACTCAGCTCTCCGATTTCCAATTCAGAGTCATTATTCATTACACCACCTGCAAATCTAGCACCTGGTATTACCAAACGGTCATCCGTCTTGGTACTGCTTAACTTCGGTG
Source organism: Acanthosepion pharaonis (assembly GCA_903632075.3). Lineage (NCBI taxonomy): Eukaryota > Metazoa > Mollusca > Cephalopoda > Sepiida > Sepiidae > Acanthosepion > Acanthosepion pharaonis. The sequence continues at coordinate 703,620 of CAHIKZ030000011.1, read as the reverse complement.
ATCGAATGAGAACCGGTGTTTCAACGTGATACGGCCGTAAACTCATAAAAATATGAAGAAAAAAAAAAGCCATTTTCTAAAAGAAATTCAACTTCTATTTCATCAAATAATATTTTCAAACCTAAATCTAGGGCCCACCACCCGGAGTCGGGGGGTGGGGTGGGGGATTGAATAAAAGTTTCAGTTAAAAAGAGTGAGTTAACAAAAATGATAGACAGCAGAAGATAACAATGGCTGCAATGTAGTTACTATAACAACAACAACCAAGATGAAGACACTATCCTGAATCGATGAACTTAATCTACAATTTTGTTCAGTAGGGAATTTCTTCCTTTATTATTTATCTCTCAAATGTTTATTTTTAGCAACAACAATAATAAAAAAAAAAAAATGTTCTCATATATTTAATGATAATTTTATTAGTTTTATTCTTTCCTTATTTATTGATTCGTTTCTATTATTGTGATTAAAGTGATGAGTCAATAATGGTACATTTGATAACAAATTGTTCACTCCGACATCCAGTGTAAAATATATAAGGTCGTTCCTTGTCGTGATAGAGGGCTTACTTGTCACTGATCTCAAGCTGTTTGGAGTTCCAACTCATAGAAGAAGAGGGAGGACCATACTAAATGTGACCAATCCGCAAAGACACCCCACCCGCCAACGGCGGAATAGTCAAAGATCTATACCAGTGGATCTCAACCTTTTTTTACCCATGGACCCCTTTCCCCTTCTTTTTATCTTGGTGGACCCCTTCATAGCTATTGGACATAAGAACAATTTTCTATTCTTCACTAATATAAATTTTAAGGTTTTAATTATCAAAGAAATAGTATACGATTAAGCTTTATTTTTAAATGAAAACTAATTTAATACAAATAAAATATTCTACTATAATTATAATAATAATTATTATTACTATTTTTAATTAACACAACAATTGAGTTTTGCCTGTGGACCCCCGGAAATATTAGTAGTGGAAATATGACCCCGGTTGAGAACCACTGATCTATACGATCGCAATGGCCAAACCGTCGGAAGAGGGCAGCGCCTGTCGGATTTTGATAGACCAAGCACGAGGCAGCCTGATTCAACCAGGTTTGCCAGATCTTACTTGCCTCAATCTCCTGTGGGTCGCGAGTCATGCAGAGTTGTCCACCAAAAGGAAATTCACACAAATGACCTCATCAAACTCTCTTTGATGCTCGAATGTGAGCCGGTGTCTACAAATGTTTAATAATAATTTTACATTGTAGAAATTTTGAAAAAAACACGTCCAACAGGCTTCAAACTTTTCAGCAAATTTTATTTAATTTTTATTTTCATTTTATTGACTATCACGGTCCAGTAAGAATTTTGAACTGTATCTGGACTTGAGAAAAAAGTGATCATGGCTTCTGAAGTAAATATAATCAGCAGTGATAGAAGTATAGTTAAAAACAAAAGAGGTTTTTCAAATTCAAAGAGGTTTACAGATAATAGCCACCATACTTCTTTTCATGGTTTCTTTTAACGAGTAAAAAAAAAAATGTTTTAGAAGATAATTTTATCTGTTAAAAAAGATTACCAGATTTTGTACTGTGACCAGATCGAGACATTGATAAAATGCCAGTTACGCCCCAAGAAAAAGTTTAAATTTGTTTCATCAAATATAATCTACTTTCAATTAAAATTAATGAACACCTGGTTGTTTATGTAACCTATATATCGTAAGAATTATTAAGCATTAAAATTTAATTTGCTTTTATTACATAAAATAAATGACACAGCATACGCTATATGATTATATAAGTATACATTGGAAGACAATTTGTTATGGAAAAATCATTTTAAGTCATTTTTGGCAAGAAAGAATAAGATCGTTTTTGCAGTCAAGTAAGTGTTGAATGTCCTTCTCTTTTGCTGTCGAGAAAGTGTTGAATGTCCTTTACTTTTGCTGTCGAGAAAGTGTTGAATGTCCTTTAATTTTGCTGTCGAGAAAGTGTTGAATGTCCTTCTCTTTTGCTGTCGAGAAAGTGTTGAATGTTCTTTACTTTTGCTGTCGAGAAACTGTTGAATGTTCTTTACTTTTGCTGTCGAGAAACTGTTGAATGTTCTCTTTTGTTGTGAACAAAGCATCGGTAATTATAATACTGCTTTTACTAATGTAACTTTTGATATCATCAGTAAAATTAAAGAAAATTGTGAAAACTGTTTCACTCTAATGATTACATAGTGACACAACACATTTTGGTAATATCTGAGAAGTGGGAAAATAAAACACCTATAGCTTTTGACTTACTTTTTTTTCTTTTAATTCACAACCCTACCACTCTCTAGCTACCCCGATGCCCGACCCTTCCACTTAGTTTGAGTAATTTTCTGCACTAAAAAGAAAATCTTTATTGTAGCAGAAGAAATTATTAAGTGGAGAATTTTGCAATTATGACCTAAAATGTATATTAGTCTCTAACACTTAATAAGTATTCTGTGCATTGAAAATCAATTTATAAATTGTTAGTGGTCATAAATTGATACAAAGAACACTGACAAAATAGGGCTATGTCAAGATATAATGGAGTTTCCCGTAAGGTTTAGATTTATTTTCAACATATTTTTATTTTTTGATTAAGTGAATACATAATATAATATTTAGTAATAATAAAAAAAACTATAGTTCGAAGCCTAATATACATCTACCGGCCACTGATATATAAAAAGAGAAAGTCTGCGCATGAATAGACGAAATGGTCATCCAACTATGACTAGATAAAGTTACTTGAAATAAAGTAGAGGTCAATGATAAATTTCAATAGCATTGGAGTTGAACAAGTCAGACTTGGTAAATTTTGTAAATGTAATCTGGATTACTTTGTATTTCTTGTCACCCCTATTTGTACTTCGTCTCCGTAAGACTCTCATTTTCTTTTTCTCTTTCTCTGGGAGTACCTCAATTTCTCTCTAGCCTCTTATCGCTCTTCGTTTCCGTGAGCTTTTCTTTCTCTAACCTCTGGTCGACCTTCTCCATGAATTTCTCTCTCTCTCTCTCTCTGTCATCTGGTCGCCTTTTGTCTCCGTGAGCCTCTCACTCTCTCTCTCTCTCTCTCTGGCATCTGGTCCCCTTTTGTCTCCGTGCCTTCTCCTGGCATGTGGTCACTCTTCCGTGAGCTCCGCTCTCTCTCCGGCATTTGGTCGTTTTTCGTCTCCGTGAGCCTCTCTCTCTCTCTCTCTCTCTCTGGCATCTCGTCCACATGAGCCTCTATCTCTCTGGCATCTGCTTGCCTTTTCTCTCTATGTCTTTCTCTTTCTGACATCTGGTCGCCTTTGGTCTCCGCGAGCCTCTATTTATCTGTCTCTGACCCCCGGTCGCATCTCTCTGTAATTTTTTGCCCTCGTGAGCATTTCTCTATCACCCTTCGCCCCTGTGAGCGTCTCTCTTTGGCCTCCAGGAGACTCTCTCTGTCGTTCATCATCCCTGTGAGCATCTCTTTATCTGTCGCCCATAGTCTTCATTAGCCTCTCTCTGTGGCCTTTCACCTCCATGGGTGACCCGCTGTCGCCTATCATCCCCGTGAGCGTCTCTCTGTCGCCCTTCGTTCCTCTTTGTTCTCCCGTCCGTTTTCTCTCTCTGTCTCTTTTGTTCCTCTGCTGGAAATGAAACGTGTTTCAATAGTTTGTAAGGTTTTGTTGTTTTTAAGCATCTATAGTCTCCCTTAGAAATAGATTTACTTCTTCAGTTGTTACCGTGTACAATGACAATGAGCTTTAGAGTTACTCAAGAGATGAACTTGCAAAACATTTATTGAATACATCTGATTGCGTACCTGGTTGTGGGTAATGTATAAGCGGAAAAGAAAGCGGCTATCAACAAAGCGAGGTGGATTTAGTCGACCATTTCATGTTTGTTAACGTTTTCTATGTGCCGTGTTCGTTCAGGATGTGGGTGATCATGGCTCCCCACAATTTCCTGCCCTTTGTAGCTCTAAGTAAATATTATCTTTTTGCTGTCTCTCCTAATCCCTGTTCTGCCAAACGTTTACACAAGGCGACGCACCGCTTTTCCTCTGTCCTATGCCTTAAATATGTCCTATGAGTGTCCAAGCCCTCTTTCCTCATTATGTACCCTTGAAATGTCAACTGTCTCTTCCTGATTCACAACGTTTCGGCCGTTGTGCGCTCAGTGGATAATGAGTTATGAGTTCAATACCAGGCCACAACAGTAGTGAACCAAAAAAAAAAAAAACTTGGAGAGTTAAAGGGAAATAACTGACATTTGGAAGAGGCGTGGCATGTGGAACTAGAACAATCTACCCCCCAGTGGAAGAAATAAAAGATTCAGTTCAAAATTCCAATCACCTAAAGAAGGCCGGAGCACGGCTGAAACGTTCTGAATATGGCAATGAAGATGAGAATAACAGTCCAAATAATGTAAACAATTATCGCTGTTTGACGTTATTTTCATGCTGCATGTTTTAAAAGTACCCGATGACAATAGCGGTTACTGTGTGTGTGTGTGTTATGGTATATACAGGATGTGTGGGTAGTGTAATGGTTTTGCGGCTCGAGAAATCGGCAAGTTGATATTCCAGTTGAGTTTGTTACATTGTCTTTCGCACAAATACCCTTGGGAAAGGGATGAAACCATCTCTTTCTTCCCAGCTATGGATTCCTGGCTCTTCTCTCTCTCTCCCCCTTCCTTCCTAACTCTCTCTCTCTCTCTCTCCCTTCCTTCCTAACTCTTCTCTCTCTCCCTTCCTTCCTAACTCTTCTCTTTCTCCCTTCCTTCCTAACTCTTCTCTTTCTCCTTCCTTCCTAACTCTTCTCTCTCTCCCTTCCTTCCTAACTCTTCTCTCTCTCTCTTTCTTCCTTCCTTCCTTCCTTCCGAAATCTTCTCTCTCATCCTTCTTCACTTCTCTCTCTCATCCTTTTTCACTCTTCTCTCTCTCATCCTTTTTCACTCTTCTCTCTCTCATCCTTTTTCACTCTTCTCTCTCTCATCCTTTTTCACTCTTCTCTCTCTCATCCTTTTTCACTCTTCTCTCTCTCATCCTTTTTCACTCTTCTCTCTCTCATCCTTCTTCACTCTTCTCTCTCTCATCCTTCTTCACTCTTCTCTCTCTCTCATCCTTTTTCCTCTCTCTCTCATCCTTTTTCATTCTTCTCTCTCTCTCTCATCCTAACTCTTCTCTCGCTCGTCGTTCTCTTCTCTTGTATCATCCTTCTTCTTCTTCTCTCTCTCTCGTATTCTTCTCTTTCTTTCTCTATCTCTTGTATTCTTCTCTTTCTTTCTCCCTCTCTTCTCTTTCTTTCTCCCTCTCTTCTCTTTCTTTCTCCCTCTCTTCTCTTTCTTTCTCCCTCTCTTCTCTTTCTTTCTCCCTCTCTTCTCTTTCTTTCTCCCTCTCTCGTATTCTTCTCCTTCTCTCTCTCTCGTATTCTTCTCCTTCTCTCTCTCTCTCGTATTCTTCTCCTTCTCTCTCTCTCTCTCGTATTCTTCTCCTTCTCTCTCTCTCTCTCGTATTCTTCTCCTTCTCTCTCTCTCTCGTATTCTTCTCCTTCTCTCTCTCTCTCGTATTCTTCTCCCCTCTCTCTCTCTCTCTTCTTTCTTCTCCTTCTCTCTCTCTCTCTTCTTCTTTTTCCTCTCTCTCTCTCGTATTCTTCTCCTTCTCTCTCTCTCTCTCTCTTCTTCTCCTTCTCTCTCTCTCTCTCATTTCTTCTTCTTCTCTTTCTCTCTCTCTCTCTCTCCATCTTCTCCTTCTCTCTCTCTCTCTCTCTCGTATTCTTCTCCTTCTCTCTCTCTCTCTCGTATTCTTCTCCTTCTCTTTCTCTCTCGTATTCTTCTCCTTCTCTTTCTCTCTCGTATTCTTCTCCTTTCTCTTTCTCTCTCGTTCTTCTTCTCCTTCTCTTTCTCTCTCATTTCTTCTCCTTCTCTTTCTCTCTCATTCTTCTTCCTTCTCTTTCTCTCTCTATTCTTCTCTTTCTCTCTCTCTCGTATTCTTCTCTTTCTCTCTCTCTCTCTCTTATTCTTCTCTTTCTCTCTCTCTCTCTCGTATTCTTCTCTTTCTCTCTCTCTCTCTCGTATTCTTCTCTTTCTCTCTCTCTCTCTCGTATTCTTCTCTTTCTCTCTCTCTCTCTCTCTTTCTCCTCTCTCTCTCTCTCGTATTCTCCTCTCTCTCTCTCTCTCTCTCTCTCTCTCGTATTCTCCTCTTTCTCTCTCTCTCGTATTCTTCTCTTTCTCTCTCTCTCGTATTCTTCTCCTTCTCTTTCTCTCTCGTATTCTTCTCCTTCTATTTCTCTCTCGTATTCTTCTCCCTCTCTTTCTCTCTCGTATTCTTCTCCTTCTCTTTCTCTCTCGTATTCTTCTCCTTCTCTTTCTCTCTCGTATTCTTCTCCTTCTCTTTCTCTCTCGTATTCTTCTCCTTCTCTTTCTCTCTCGTATTATTCTCCTTCTCTTTCTCTCATATTCTTCTCTCTCTCGTATTTCTCTCTCTCATGCTTTCTCTCTCTCTCTCGTATTCTTCTTCTCTTTCTCTCTCTCTCTCGTATTCTTCTTCTCTTTCTCTCTCTCTCTCGTATTCTTCTTCTCTCTCTCTCTCTCTCTCGTATTCTTCTTCTCTTTCTCTCTCTCTCTCGTATTCTTCTTCTCTTTCTCTTTCTCTCTCTCTCTCTCTCGTATTCTTCTTCTCTTTCTCTCGTATTATTATTCTTCTGTTTATCTATCTCTCTCTCTCTCTCTCTCTCCCTCCCCATAGAAGGCAAGATATACACGAGAATGTTGTTTGAAGGTTAGTGGGGCAGGTAACTATATAGGAAAAAAGAAAAGATAGTTGCGTTTGTAAATGTCGTCATAATATATAATTACCTTTTTTTTTCTGATTCACCCCGGCCACCTTTCACTTTTCTCTGTGAGTTTTCACCAACCGAATTTAAATATTTCTCTTGCTTCTCACTGTGCTGAACTTATTCAAGTCATTTGCTGTAATCAGAAATAGCAATTCTGAAGGTAAATCTGTACTCCGTGGCAAATGGTGTGGGATGGAGGTGGGGGTATTGTAGAAGGAAAAAATCCTCCTCCTTATGATATAGCTAGAGTCTATATACCCACCTGTCCAGATTAGTTTCTTACGGGTTCTATTTTCAGTATATCTCCACGTGTAAAAGATACGCATACAAACGTCATACTTACATAAACAGTCAATGCTGCAAACCTGAAACTTGTGTTTGATGTTATTTATTCAATTCCTCCGCAAAGCTCTTAGCCGGCCTTGTGCCTCACTAAAGATAAACACAACACACAACTTTCATATATTTATGCTATCTTCTTTCTTTCTATTTTTCCTTCCTCAACTGAACAATATGGCAACTGTGATAGAAGTTGAAATGAGCAAGAAGACACAAGTCGACAATTGTGTGGCATTGAGTAAAGGATCCAATTCACTGGCAATTACTCGGAAGGCTTACTTACATAATATACACTAGAGAGATGTTTGAGAGAAAGAAAGAACGTGTGTGTGGTTGAGAGTGTGAGTTCGTGTATGTGTGTGTTTTTGAGAGTGTAAGTCCGTGTGTGTATATGTATTTGGGAGTGAGTTCGTGTGAGTGTGTTTTTTCAAAGCGAGTTCGTGTATGCGTGTGTGTTTTTCAGAGTGTGAGCTTGTGTGTGTCTGTGTTTCTGTGAGTGTGTGTTTTTCAGAGTGAGAGTTTTTGAGAATGTGTGTGTGTGTGTGTGTGTTTGAGAATGTGTGTGTGTGTGTGTTTGAGAATGTGTGTTTGTGTGTGTGTGTGTGTTTGAGAATGTGTTTTGTGTGTGTGTGTTTGAGAATGTGTGTGTGTTTGAGAATGTGTGTTCGTATATGTATGTGTTTTTGAGAATGTTAGTTTGTGTGTGTTTTTTTTTCAGAGCGAGTTCGTGTATACGTGTGTGTTTATGAGTGAGTTTGTGTGCGTGTGTGTTTGAGAGTGAGTGTTTGTGTGTCTGTTTTTTAGAGTGACTGTTTGCGTGTGTCTGTGTTTTTGAGAGAGTGAGTTCGTGTGCGCGCGTTTGAGAAAGTAATTTTAAATTTACTTGAATTCTTAATTTTAATTGAATATAATTTAATTATGGTAATTTGAAGATAATATATAAAATGCGATTAACAGTGAGATATATTTATATAAGAGAAAGCATGTTTATTTGTTCGCTATACACAATGAAGCCCTTGTAAAAATTCGTAATGGAAAAGGAATATTTCTGTCAAAACTTTTTAACTAGCATTAGTCGAGCCGGTTGGCTGAATTAACGCTGATATAGAATGACGTGAAAATACAAGAGAAATTCATCAAACGCGCAATGCAACATTTATATCCAAATATGAGAGAAAATTTTAGTAGCCGACATTAAAAGCTAAGTTGCTTATGTTGCTAAGTAAGTTAAGGATCGCTGTGTGCTGTTAAAAGTGGAGTACTTAGAAAAGAACTAAAGTACAATTGCCCTAAGAAGCCATTTTTATTTCGTTAGTATTAAATAGTTGCATATTTTAATTGTGAAATATTGTGTGTGTGTGTAAGAGAGTGAGCAGTGTGTTTCTATGTAATAGTTTAGTAATGATCAACACAGAAAACAGAATCCGCTTGCTTAACATTAATATTTTTGGGAAAGGCATGAATGCACTTTTCTCTGCGCCCTGTCCTTACACCAGAGATAACTTATCAAAAAAAAAAACAAACAAAAAAAAAACCGCGGTTCACAGAGAACAGTGTGCGAGTAAGCATTTGGGAAAACCACTCTCCCATAATTTTTTCTACTTAAAACCTGCTGCACCCATTGTTAACTTACTAATAATAAACTTTAAACCTTTCGGTGATGACCTGTTGTTAGCAAGTCAGTCGTGAACACCATTAATGTTGGAATTTTTTCAAATAAGGAATTGTCATTTTAAATATCTTTTTAATTTAATCATCTTGCTGTCGTAATTCTAAATTATTTGTCCATTTAAAATACTACATTTATTGCAAAGTATATTCAGGTACAATGTCATACAAAAATATCTTCAAAGGGTCTCACATTTCGTCTTATACTTTTTTCCTCTTACCCAGGGGGTGTTGCCAAGCAGAAAAGGATATTAGCTCTCGCGACACAGATATCCATTTCAATTTCATTAAAATTGTATGTGTATATGTATGTTTGCATATGTCAGGGGGTGTTAAACTTGCTTAATGGCACAGCCATATACGATAAAATTCAGATGTTTGAGAGCCACACGACATGAACAAAATTTACACATACGTTTTTGTTACATACACATTTTGTTACAAAATGTTTATATAAATATTAAGAAATACATCTATGCAATAATATTTATTCATGTATGCAGTTGTTTATACTGTTAATTTGTATTGATTTCAGTAATCTAATCACAAAGCATACATAGACTACAGCTCAAAAGTTTGAGCCTATCCCGGCTAACTTTTTAAATTGTTCCAAAAAATAGTTGTTTTGTCCTTTTAAAGGAGAATTATTATATATCGTTAAAAAAAAAATGAGACATGAAATTTTATGATGACAAAAAGAAAACAGCATTTTATGATTAAATTTTACTCTCGTCAAAATATCCTCTTTTAGACTTGATTTCTGCAGCACTAATTTTTGGCATTCGTTGCAAAAGTTTCTCAAAGTAGAAGTTTAATAATTGATTCCATTTTATTTTCAAAGAGCTCTTTTTCTTTGTTGTTTTTTTTTTTGTTTTTTTTTTCACTCTTATGTTAATTCTGGGAGTGACTTCAAACATTTGAACTGTAGTGTATATATACCAAATGTTTTGAAAATCTTGACTGATGATTGTTTTAACTATACTGAGCGTATTTAATACGGTAATGGGCTAGGGGAATTTACTTTTTATATTAACTTTGACGAAAAAAGGAGCTTGGTCAACATATTAACGTCAAATAGCCCCATGTGGCTCGCGAGCCGCGGTTTGCCTAACCTTGACATATGTTCATGTATATTTTAATTCAGTGACAGACCTAAATATATTTCTACAAAATAAAAAAAAAACAAAGAAAAACAAATACAAACACTTGAGAATAATTTCTGAAAAATTTTAAATAAAATCCTATAATTATTTTTTTTAACATTAAAAATGTTAACGGTTCTTTTTTACCTCCAACTTAGATTTTATTGCTCAGTCCAGGGTAGGGGTTGTCTAGAGTGAAAGTGAATATATTATTCAATGATTTATTTCAGACTCCCATCTAATTGTGTGCGTATATGTGCGTGTGCATTTAAATAGCACAAGCACATGTAAGTCATTCGCATAGGCATACAAATAAATATTGCATACAAAGTCACATGCAGCCAGTATGTGACGGACAGAGAATCAGCTCTTTTATTATATATAGATTAGCCTACAAACCGCATATATTTGGATGAGGGTGATTTTTGCAATATTTATTTTTGGTTTTCAACCGAATCGAAAATAAGTTTTTTTTGTTGTCAATTAATATCACCTGAAGCACCAGGGAGCCATTCCCCCCAGGCAGTACCTCTTCTTCGGCTGGGATTATTACCCGGCACCTCAGTCGTGCCGAGGCGGCTTTAGCAATTTTTGTAGAGCATTTCCGGAAATCCCACATTAAACTTCCACCTTGTGCCACATTCTGTTCCAACGTACGTGCGCGGATAAATACCTACTATTGTCTACACAATGCAAGTCTCAAGAGCCTATATATGTGTGTGTGTGCAAACTCTTGAGTGCTTTTTCTCCGTACGATAACTGGGCAAATTTACCATATAGTAAGATGAGTTGTGGGTGGCACGACCCTGTCGAATCGCTGCCCCCATTTCAACCTTCCTTCCGTTCACTCCGCCGGTTCTACCTGCTCTCTAGTACGCGTTAGCTTGTCCTCAAAACAGAAAACAAAGCAGGTATCAGGTCGGGTGTTTTGTGTCAGAGAAATGCAAAAGGCCAAGTTGGCTGGCTGTGACGTATCTCCTATCTCGCTCTCTTGCTCGTTCTCTCTCTCTCTCTCGCTTCTAACGCTGCAAAGGTTGTTAGAGATCTGAGGTTCTTGCAGTAACGACAATACTTGTGCGTAAGGGAAAGTTTTCTATAGAGGGACTTCACCCAATCGTTAGATAACTTATCGGTTACATTATGAACTGTATTGCCGTCCAGTGCTTGGAAAATGAAGTCCAAACGGAATTTAAGTTTTATCAAAGACGGCCGCTGTGTGTCACGGGAGCACCTGATGACCCGGATTTTGGTGAGTGCCTGTGTGACACCAATTTTTTTTTTTTCTTTTTTTTAAGCTTCATTTTCACTTTTTAGTCGTCGCACCCATTTTCTTTTTTTTTTTTTTAATAAACACCGCTTTTCTTACTGATGCCTGATAGATTGTCTTGTCAGTTGATGGAAAGGACAAAAATCTATGCTGTTTGATTAAGGGGTTTGTGTTGGTTAGACGAGAATGTTCCCCCTCCCCTTTTTTTTTTTTTTTTACTCAACCGGCCCTCTTAACGTCATAGCCGCACAGTTTTTTTTTTTAATCTTATCACTCTTTTAATCGTCCGTGCGTATTTGTCGCTCATTCATTCGTTCATTTTTATTGCAGGTTCGTGCTTATTTTTCGCTCGTTCGTGCACATTTTTCGTTCGTTCGTACGTTCATTTTTATTGTTTGTTCGCGTTTATTTGTATTACGTACGTGAGTGTTTGTCGTTCTTAAGCTCATTCGTGCGTATTTTTCGCTGGTACGTACGTATTTGTCATTCGTTCGTAGTTGGCGTTCGTTCGTTCGTGCGTAGTTGGCACTCGTTCGTTCGTTCGTGCGTGCGTAGTTGGCGCTCGTTCGTTCGTGCGTGCGTAGTTGGCGCTCGTTCGTTCGTGCGTGCGTAGTTGGCGCTCGTTCGTTCGTTCGTGCGTGCATAGTTGGCGCTCGTTCGTTCGTTCGTGCGCGTAGTTGGCGCTCGTTCGTTCGTTCGTTCGTGCGTGCGTAGTTGGCGCTCGTTCGTTCGTTCGTGCGTGCGTGCGTAGTTGGCGCTCGTTCGTTCGTTCGTGCGTGCGTGCGTAGTTGGCGCTCGTTCGTTCGTGCGTGCGTAGTTGGCGCTCGTTCGTTCGTTCGTAGTTGGCGCTCGTTCGTTCGTTCGTGCGTGCGTGCGTCGTTAGCGCTCGTTCGTTCGTTTGTACGTGTTCGGCGCCCTTTCGTGCGTATTTGTCACTCGTTCGTGCATTCGTTCTTACGTATTTATCGTTCGTCAGAGCGTACTTGTTACTCATTCTTTCGTTCATTTCTATTGCTTGTCCGTGTCTAATTGTCGTACGTTCGTGTGTGTTTGTCGCTCGCTCACTCATTTTAATTTGACTATTTTTATTTCATTTTTAAAAATAATCCGATAAGCATTATTGCGATCAATTCGCAGTCTATTGTCTACACGTGACTCTTCCAAAAGACTTAATTATACGTAGGTATGTTTGCAACCTAATGATGAAAAAAGCGTTAATTATACATAACAATTTTATTTTTTACATAATCATCCTTCCTGGTGATTGCAATTAATTTAATGCTGAATATTAATCACTAAAGATCGAACATTATACAGAGAAAATTTCAGATCGGCTGGTAACTGTGTCTGGCTAAGAACAGCTTATTGATTTTATTCTCGTGTAAACGCACAACTACATAAAAAGTTAAAACGCACGAATGAACAAAAAACGAATGGAAAAGTGATCCCAGAAGTCACAAGGAAAGTTAGAGTTTTTCGTATGTGTTTTAAAATTTTTTTGAAACGTTTTTTAGTAACTTTTCAGACATCCTGCAGTGTTCAATGTAGAAAAAAAAGAAGAAAAAAAAAAGAAAAAGTTGATCATTTTGACACGATCGACTCAAAGGAAATCCCTATAAAAAAAAAGTCTCCAATGTCAGTGTATTTAAACTTCTTTTTACTACTTTGAGTAAATGAAAGCTTTATTTTATTCATTCATTATTTTTTTGTTTTTTAGAGAATTCGTTCTTATCAAATAAGCATTTAGAAATATTCTATTTTACTACAACAGTGAACGTCTCCATGCGTATTGTCACAAATACGACCCAGAAAAAAAAGAAAAGAAAACGTCAATGTGTGCTAGGATATTCTATTTTCTGACATCGCAAGGATAAGACACAAAAGTTTGGGATTCTGGAGGTCAATTAGCAAGCTGGTCCGACACTTATTAATCGCGTGTTTCACGCGTATGATTAACCTCTTCCCCGCCAATTATTTTGGGGAAAAAACGTTTTTTGTTTTTGTTTTTGTTTTTTTTCAGACGATTATTTTTTTTATTTGTTTTTAATATAGTAACTAAGAAACTGAGACACCTTGAAAGTACCTGAGAGGTGGCTAACATCTCTAACAGACATATGAGCTGACAATTGAACTCGTTTCAAGCTTAGAAAGGCATAAAAAGAATCAAGATCAATGTATAAAGCTAGTTTTTGAACGTTATATTTTGGACGTGTTTATTCATCTGTGTCTGAAAAAGACACTTTCCGTAAAAACATATATACACGTCTGCGCCGGGAAAGGAGTTAAGAAGCGTCGGTGGGGAAAAAAAAATTAGCAACACGTTGGTTCTCAGTTGAATTCTCTTTTACTCCTTATTATTCTGTCTCATGATAAATTGGATATAGCATGAAACTCGTTGGGGTCTGCTTCTCCATAATGGTGAGCTGGCTTAGTGATTAAAAATTTGAGTTTATTTTTTCTTCCTTTTTTTAACCTAGCAGATTCATTTAACTTTTCAAAGTTAGGCAAAAAAAAAAAAAAAAAGTTAAAATATATAAATACAGGAAATGCAATCTTGAAAATTTCAGTTTTTACTTACCTTTGAACAATTTGTGGCTAGGGTTTTGTTTAGCAGTTGCACTACAAGGTGGCAGTAGGTTTCAAAATAGAAAGGGAGTTTATTAGGGGTGAAGGTAGTTGTCAAAATAGAGAAAAAATAATTCCACAAAATAAAAAATACATTCAACAGTAGTAGAAGATTAGATGGATGTTGAGTTTCCATTGGGGGGGCAAAATATTTTTTTCTTTTTCTTTTGAGTTTACAGAAGACAGGTTGACTTCTGTCTATTTAGTATTCATAATTAAAAATCCCAACAAAAACAGGAAACCGGAAAAGAATTTTACCAAAGCTATTTGATAAAATATATATGGCAAAAAAAAAACAAACAAAAAAAAACGTACAGGTAAACAATCCCATATCTGAAATCCTTGGGGTTAGTTCTGTTTCGGTTTTTGGAAATTCAAATGATGTTTCAGCAAAAGCATAATTTTAATATATTTTCTCTTTATACATTATTTTTATGATATGTGTTCCTCCAACAGGAATCAAACCTATACAGAACTGTCATATAGCTTGATGTGCTATACCATTAAGCTGCAAAGGAAGCATCTGGTTAGCAAAGTTAAATTATTGTTTTTAAACTACAAATTTTCCACGACTTCTCTCGAACGCTCATATCTGCTCAAAGCATATCTTAAAGTAAACAAATGACATATTATGAAATGGAGTAAGTCTGACAATTATTTTAATATATTTTCTCATTATACATTATTTTTATAGATACAAATATTATAAACAGAGCATTTACTTAAATATTTGTACATTATTTTTGTAGATACAAACAGAAAATATATTAAAATAATTATCAAATTTAGTTCATTTCATAATATATGATGCCATTTACTTATATTAAGATCCACTTCAAGCAGATATGAGCATTCATGAGAAATTATAGGAAATCTGTAGTTTAAAAACAGTAATTTGACCTTGCTAACCAGACACTTTCTCTGTAGCTAAATAGTATAGCACGTCAGGCTATATGATGTTTCCGTGTAGGATACAGGTGTCATTCCTGTTGGAGGAAGCATATTTTCTATGAAATTTCTCGGACATTCAGTAAATGTTGTTAATACTGTTTATTATAAACAGAGCATTTACTTAATTATTTGTATCCATAAAAATAATTTCTGAACAGAAAATAATTATTACAGTTTATTTATAGAGTAATATATTGATAAATTAAATAAGACTAAATTTTATTTATTTCAGACAAAAAATGTCTTGTACAATTTAAAAGTGAACAACATCAGACGATAAATTCAGAATATATGTTGCGTTCTTGTGACTCTGTTTCTCCCTAAAATATACATACCATGCCTGTCTCTCTGTCACATAAGATAGTTTCCAAAGAGTGGGGGTAAAGAAAAACTACAGTCAGTAAATAATGTAGTATTTTCCTATTGTTCATTAGTATATGGTCATCACTTTCACTATAAAATCTAAGTACCGTATTTGACAGCATATAAGACACGCGGGTGTATATGACGCACACCAATTTCAGTAGGACAAATCAGGAAATAATTTGTACACTATTTACATTATTCGGACTATTATCCTTATCTTTGTCGCCATGTTTATCACAATGTTTTGGCCATTGTACGCTCCGGCCTTCTTCAGGTGGTTGGAATGTCGAACTGAACCCTTTATTTTGCTCACTGGGGTAGACTGTTCTAGTTCCACATGCCATGTTTAATGGATGTCAGTTATCAGTTATCTCCAAGTTCTCCACTGCCTTAACCAGGTATTGAACTCACATTCTTTGGGTTCTGTCACTGGATCTAACCAACATCTTTATCCACTGTGCCATGTGTCCTTGAGGACAATGACACGTTGTATTTCATGTTGTTTGTAGCACTATTCGTTCTGTACACTTCGGCCTTCTTCAGTATCTGTCTATATTTCTGAGATGAGGTATTATGTACACTATTTACATTATTCGGACTATCATCCTCATCTTTGTTGCCATATTTATTACAACATTTCAGCTGTTGTACACTCCGGCCTTCTTCAGGAGGTTGGAATGTCGAACTGAACCCTTTATTTCGCCCACTGGGGTAGACTGTTCTAGTTCCATGTACCATGCTTCTTATGGATAAATATAGTTGAATTAGAATTATTGCATTTATAGGCACTATTTATGGTTATGATGAAAAGACTGTTCTAGTTCCATGTGCCATGTCTAATGGATGTCAGTTATCTCCTGTTAATTCATACACAGATGTCCTCAAGGACACATGGCACAGTGGATAAAGGTGTTAGTTAGATCCAGTGACAGGACTCAAAGAGTGTGAGTTCAGTACCCGGTTAAGGCAGTGGAGAACTTTCAGAGAGAAATTAACAGGAGATAAGTGACATCCATTAGACATGCCACGTGGAACTAGAACAGTCTACTCCAGTGAGTGAAATAAAGGGTTCAGTTCGACATTCCAACCACCTGAAAAAGGCCAGAGCGTACAACAGCCGAAACGTTGTGATAAACATGGCGGCAAAATGAGGACAATAATCTGAATAATGCAAAAAGTGTACATGATACCTCATCTCAGAAATATAGACAAGTAATTAGTAAAATTAGTAAACCTACATATGACATATAAGACACGGGAATTTTTAGTAAAAATAAAAGAAAAAAAAAGTGCACCTTATATGCTGTCAAATATGGTAACTTGTCTTTCTGTTTCTTTAAATCATACACAGTGGTTGTTCCAACACGATATTCCTCATTTAGATGCCACACAGGAACATCCTGATCGAGCGTCTGCAAATGCTCTATTTTTTGTGTTATTGATGACAAGAGATGCTTCTTTTTCTTTTTCTCACTGTTATCCATAACGGTATTTGTAGATCCTTTTGACATTTTCACTGTATACAGTCACAAAAATTATGAAAAGGAAAAAAATCAGCAAACAGTATACTCACGTCTCTCTAATACGAGTGATTGACAACAACTGACGTTTGGCGGGCTCAGGTTGCTCAGCCAGGCTGGTGGAGTGGTGAGCGAAGTCAGGCTGATTATATCTGTTACTATGTCATACCTAAGTGGCATGGCTCAAGTAGGTAGGCTTTTTTGCATGCCAAACTCCGCACTAAAAGCATTTAGTTCTCAGAGGTTTTCGGTTTGGTTTGGTTTGGTTTATGGCATATCAACCTCAATGGGTTATTTAATGCCAACAAGATTTTTAGGTATAGTTTGTTTTATGGCATATCAACCTTTATTGGTTATTTAATGTCGACAAGATTTTTATTGCTGGTAATATTTTTTTTTCCAAAAAAGTATTGATGGTATTAAAACCTATTTTTATACTTTCATAGTGTTTTGACCCCTTTGGGGGTTAACTATTTGCCCATAGCTGGGAACCTGGCAGGTGCTCCCACCCTGGGTTATGGTGGACCTGGGGACACCAGCATTTAAGAGGTGGTTCTCAAAACCTGATCAAAAGCCTTGCTGTTGGATGTAGTTTATCGTCTTGCCCAGGATGCAAGGTTTTCGGCTTTTAGATGTTTGCATATGAGATTGTCAACCTGTACTGCTAATCTGAAGTTGATTAATTTCAAGATTTTTTTTTTTTTTTTTGTATACTAAAAAAATGTGCACCAACTAAACTGAAGAGGAGGAGAGAAACAAAGAGAAGTAGTTTTTAAAGATTGAAAGGAAGGGGGATATAAGTATTTTTCTGTGTAGAATATAAGCTTATGAAATTTAATTCCATTTTTTCATTTGAAAAAAAAAAATATGAGAGAATATTCTAAGCTGACAATAAATAGCCGCCATCTTGAAAAGTTACTACAATCCTACTGTCATCTTGCGGCATACCCCGATAAATGAAAGACTAGACCAGTTGGCTTAAAGACATGATATTATTTTGTCAGGTTTAAATGTAAACATGAAATTGTCACAAGGACATCTAAACATAACCTTTAATAAGTGTTGGCAACAATCAAAAGAAAAATAAGCAAATGTGACAACTATTATGGGATGTGGGTGATATTTCCTTCTTTCTTCTTCTTTCTTTCCTATTCCTTCTTTCTTTTCATTTCTTTCATTTTTTCATTGCTTTAATTCTTTTGTCCTTTTCATTCTTCTGTTTTTTTCTTTTGTTCCTTTCTTTCCTTCTTTCCTGTTCTTTTCTTTCTTGTTCTTTGTTCTTTTTCTGTTCTTTCTTTTCCTTTACTTCATTCTTTACTTTACTTAATTCCTTTTTATCTTCATTCTTTCTTCTTTCTTTTTTCTTTCTTTCTTCTCTTTTCTTGGTTTGTATTCCTGATTGAAGTAGAGGTGGCTTTGACATATAACAGTGTGGAAATTGCAATCAGCAGGATTAGTTCAAATTCCATTCAACATGAATACATCTCTTTTTTTTTTTTTTCTATGCCCCCCCCTGCAGCTATGTGCAGACTGAGCTCTTTAGCCTTGAATGGTAACCTCTTAATTCAAAACCGTGGAAATGACAACAACAGGAAACAACTCCAATAGTTTTCCCAAGAACAGTTATGACATTACACTGTTTTGCATATCTCAAAGAAAAGGAAACTGGAAAACCATGATCACCTACATCCTGAAGAGACAAGGCGCTTAGAAAGAATTTCTGATGATGACATGTTTTCTGCTCTTCAAAAATAAGTAAATTAAAGTACCTGGGTTTTTAAAAATAACTTTTTTTTATCTTTTCAGTTTAATTGAAAAGCTGTTTGATGTCAAAGAAAAAGAATTTCTGTAGGTGTTTTAAGTAAATTGTTAGATGTATCAGCCTCTGATCTTCATTAAGATGTTTTAAATTTTATCTTAAGATTGACTTTAAATATAAAAGATGTCTTGATAGACGTTAATACTTTTTAAATTTTAAGTAAATTGCAAAAAGAAAACAAGAAAAGAAAGTCCTACCCACATAACAGAAATAGATGCATAAATTAGATATATGATTTTTGTTGGGGGTGGCCATGTTTTCAGTGTAAAGTTGATGACACAACTTCTTTGTTTCTTACTAATTAAATCTCTCAGATATTTATCTAAGAATTCTTCTGAGATAGACCTTTCATCAAATATGTACAATCCCTACTCCGTGCTTTTATAAAATTAGAACATCATTTGTGCTAAATTAAAACTTGTGACGGTAGGTAAGAAATATGAAGCAACAATATTCATGTAACCTGTTGATACAACAACACCATTTTAGCGCAGATCAACACAAATATTTTTAGGCACCATTATTCAGAGAACTTAAAACGATTATTTGGTTACTTATTTCAGTGCATCATATTCAGTCAGTTATGTGTTGTACATGATACATGCGTAGGTGATCATGTATCTTTCGATACATGACTGACGAGGCAGATTTTTTCCCCGTAGAAGGTTGCCATTTCTTTCTGCAGTAGGCCAGTTGCCATTTCTTTCTGCAGTAGGCCAGTTGCCATCTAAGACTATAAAACCTGGTCTGTCCTGCTATTTACCCATAACTGGGAGAGAAGAGGATTTATACCTTTTCGAAGGATCAGTCAGTCAGTTATGTGCTATGCGTGATACATGCTTAGTTGATCATGTATCTTTCGATACATGACTGACAAGGCAGATTTTTCCCCACAGTAGGTTGCCATTTCTTTCTGCGGTAGACTAGTTGCCATACAATGATAAAGAACCTGGTCTGTCCTGCTATTTACCCATAGCTGGGAGGAGAAGAGGTTTCATGCTTTTCCCAAGGGTATTAGCACGTAAGTGAATGTAATGAATCTCACTGTAATTTGAACTCGGCCCTCCGATTTCTCAATCTGAGCAGTAGGTTGGATCATATTACTTACAATTATTGCCATATGACACCAAAAAAATAATCAGTGCATTATTTAAACAAATTAGCCATAAATAATCAAATGTCTTTTTATCCAAAAACAGGCCTGTAATTTTGCTCAGTGGAACCAACTCCCAAGAGGATGTTTTCCTGATCACTACAATCTTAACCAGTTCAGGTCTAGGTTTAACTGTTATCTTCCCCACATATCTGCATAAACTGTGTTTCTTACTCTGTAACCCTCTACCTTGAGTGGTTTCCGGGCCTTGTCAAAGGAGAACCTCACTGTAAAACAAAATAAAAAAATCTACATTAGTATGACAAAATGTAATTCATGTTAATCCGTGTATCCTTATGTATGTATAGCTGGTCACTGTCTCTTAGAGCGGCTAGCCAATCCCTATTGCACATTTGTGTTTTGTCCAACACCCACAGAGCCCAACTGTGGTTTATACTGCAACTATGCTGAGCAGACCTTAGTTACAGTTTCTGGGAAAGAGCATGTTATCTAGCGTGATCCATAATTTGAACAAGACCAGCACATTCAAGCCCTTGGTCATGATGACTTGTGACAGCACAGCTATTGATGGCCCCCAAGGGTTCTGTCTACCCAATTTCACTCACAAAGCTTGGGTCAGCCTGGGGTGTGTTTTTCAAGCACTTTCGAAAGGTGCTGCACGCTATGATCGACCAGTTCAATAACATCAGGAAGTTTCCTGACAAATCGACCATATGCCTATAAATGCTTAACTGATTCGTAAAAATAGTGAAAAATTTTTTGAAGAATAATTTTGGAGATTAGCATTCATTATATCTTCAAGACATAACATTTGTCAGAATTTAAAAAAAAAAATTCATTTTTTTTCTTAATTGATTTAGGAGGAGTCCTGTTCAGGATATAAATAGTCACAAATCAGTCCCTGGCTTTTTACAGAGTTATCTGGACTTGTTTACAAATTTCAAGTTTGAAACTGTGCTTGTGTCATTAATATATGCATTTATTTATTTATTTTAATTTTTTGAATTTTTTAAAATTTTCAAATTGCTTGATATGAGCATAAAAGATAAGGATATTAATCAGAATAATTCAGTTTATATCTTCTTTCTTCTTGGACAAGTGGTTAGAAATGCTTCATTTCTGACCATGAGACCTGGGTTTGAATTTCACTATGATTTGTCCGGGAAATGACTTGATGTTTTCAGCCTGAGGAGGTGATTTTGGCATAGGACACTGTTGGAAAGTGCCTGAAAACCATATCATCATATTGACCCAAGCCTTGGGAGTGAATTTGGGTTGTACTAGCACAAAGCCATAAGTCATCATGACCAATGGTTTGAGCATACTGATGAGATGCTTTCTCCCAGAGACTGTAACTAAATTTCACTCAGCACAATTGCAGTATAAACTGCATATTGACTTTGTGAGTGCTGAACAAACACAAAAATGTGCCTGATCTGGTATCTACGATAGGGATTGGCTAGCCATCCTAGCAAACAGGCATGGTC